>JBBPUA010000021.1:0-54360 GCA_038094355.1 Afroboletus lepidellus | reverse complement strand
GCCTTTACCATTGGCGAGACGGCGCGCACCCCGCGCACCATCGCGGCTAAGAATGTACATCATGTCTGTCCGACGCTCCCTGGGTGGGGCAATACCTCTCCTCCACCCAAGGATACGCCGTACCCTGACTGCCTCGCGCGCGACATGACCGCCCTCCTTGACCATCTCTACCCCTCTCGCGCGCGTCGCGACATTCGGCTTTACCTCGGAGGCGGTTCCTTTGGCACCGTCCCCGCCCAGATCCTGTACGGAGCGCCATACGACCGGTTCCCATACGGCCCGTACATCGCGGGGGTGCTTCTCATGGCGGCGCTCACGCCGTTCCACTACCACGCCGACTATGCACGACACATGACGTGGAGCAACTATTTGATGGTTGGGCCCCCGAGTCAATGGTTCCCCTTCCAGCGCGCCTTTGTTGACCTCGTCACGTTGTTGATGGCGAAAAAGATGTCGACAGTAGAAGATGCGGAGAAGTTTCTGCGTGGGTTTCTGTTCGACAAGATGGACAACGACGAAAAGGAGGCGTTTGCGCGGTGGAGAGACAGGGAGGGGATCACGGAAGGAGAGACGGAGAGGAGGTTTGCAGAGAACGTCGTGCGCAGCGTCGCCAAGTCCTGGGAGGGGTTCAAGCTTATGTCCACTATCCTGCACTCGGACTGGGGATTCCGGCCGGATGCATTGGACGAGGACCATTCCCGTCCATTCATCATGATTGTGACGACGTCAGGGGATAAAGAGGCGCCACTAGCGTGGACCGAGTACCTCGCTGTTTCGTACAAGAATACGAAGGTCAAGAGGCTCCACGGCGGGCACATTAGTGCTATATTCCACATAGAGGATATCTGGGCAGAGTTTTTGGAGGGGGTAGAGTAGTACTATATTGGTGTCGCTAATACAAGTGAGGTCGGAGTTTACAAAGGTATCGCAAAACGAGAAAAGGAGCAAATAGGTAATGAACGCAAGTAGATGAAAGCATTGTTGATCAATCATGAAGTTCCAGCTCTTTCCTGATTATCTCTCTGACCTCTCTGATTCCTCCCGCCTCCCGCTTGACTCTCCGGGGGCTGCGGGTCAGCAACTGCTCAGCACTGTCCAGACGCAGTTTGGATCCAGGACTAGGGGGTGGCCCACTTCCAAACAGCTTCGATCCTGGGCTAGGGGGAGGTGCCATTTTGCTTCCCGATGGCTTTGTAGGACTCGAAGTGTCCTGCTTGGCGGCATCTTCGGTAGCGTCCGAGGTCGATATGGCTGGCGGCATCTCGAACCATTCCTCGCCATTAATATCTAGGGGTTTGAGGAAGAATGGACACAACGATGTCAGCAGTTTCAGTGATTCCGAGGCCTCCGACGCCGACATTGGGACGGGGGAAGACTTGATAACGGCAGCCGAGACGTCGTTCGCAGGGAGGGCTTTGCGTTTACGAGTAGTCGGGGCTGCGGTCGAGCCCACCGGGGATGAGAACAACCTGGTGGGGTTCATTGGTGAACTAGGCAAATGAGGCATGCGCTCACATCCAGATGCTTTCAGCGACGCCGCCCAAGCGACCGAGCAAGCAGCGTCTTCGGATCTCTTCTTGACCCAGTTTCTGGATTTGGTCTCTAGTCAGTTTCCCGCCTGCGACTTCGGCACTCTTGGCTTTGGCCGGAGTAGAGGTCAGTGACTTGAGGCGAACACGATCATACAGGGCTTGGCGACGGGAGGTATTTGGCGTGGATGGGGCAGTCTGGGCATCTGGACCACGCTGGTGGACGGGTGTGGTGGGGAGCGCGTCGGACTGGAGGCGTTTACGAGCAGGTGTCTGTGGAGTGAGGAGCCCTGCCAGAGGATCGACGCGCTTGTGTCGAGAGGGCGTCTGAAGGAGAGAGGGTTTAGACGGTGAAATATCGGTGGAGTAGGTTTTCGCAGTCGGGAAGGGAATGAGGAATTCGCGTGGTGCAGAGGAAGTTTTTCCAGTGGACTTGGAAGGGGACTTGGAGGGAGAGGAGGGGCTCGAAGGAATCATGTTCGCAAGGGCAGCCGCACCTTTTGGGGACGCGGACGCGAGCGCGCGGGTGAGGGAGGAAGACTGGGCGGGGGGAACGACGAGCTGGGGCAAGTCTGCCAAGGGCACGCTCGGGACGGGGTCGGCATCCGAATGGTGCTGCAAGGACAGGTGAGCGAGGGGGGACAAATAGCAGAACAAGGTACCTTGATCCAGGCTTCGAGTTTCGAACGAAACAGAATGCGTCGCTTGTCAGCGTCTGCGGTCCATCTTGCGACTGCAGCCATGCCACCGGTCATGCCCTTGTCGATGTCCATCTCGACCTCGATGCCGATGCCGTACACGGGGACACGCTTTCCGGCCGACTTTGAGTAGTGGGAGGTGGGACTGACGATGAAGCCCATGGAACCGCGCGTCCATTCCTTTGGGAGGGTGGGAACGAGGAAGGGATTGGGGTCGTCCTCGGCGACGGCGGGGAGGGCGGTGGAGTCCCATTCCCAGATCCAGCAGAGACGCCTCAGGTCGTGCTCGTCGAACTTTGTGGAGAAGCCCGAGTAGGTGGTGATGGAGACATGGTTGAGGACGTTGCGGATGATGCCGGTCTGCTCGGAAGGAGAGACGGCGCACGTGGCGAGGGCGTGGGAGAGGGCGTGCTGGAGGGCAGAGTGGACGCTCTCGAGCCGGGCGAGCGGCGGGGGCAGCGCACGCTTGCGGGGAGAGCGCGGCGGAGTGGGTGGCCTGGGCGGGGTGAGCGGGCGTCGGCGGCAAGACGAGTCGACTTACGCGAGTCGGCGTCGCTTTGGGGTCTGCTCGTCGTCGGAGCCGTGCCAGACGCGTTTCTTGCGCGGGGTCACTCCCAGCGAGGCATACAACGACATGGCGGCGACGACGACGGGAAAGTGGCCCGCCTGCGATCGAGACGCGCTCACGTGACACATTCCCACAGGGCATCCTACAGCAATATGTGCGCCGCATTGCTCATCATGCTTTACCATGGACCATCCACTGTGAGTCCCATCCCCGTCGTTCCTGTCCAAGCTGACCTCGCTATTAGTTGCAAAACTCTCAACCAGTTGACATGTTCGTCGCATTCCTTCCCTCATGTCACCATCTCACTCCCAATATAGCCGAAATTGAGGCCTTGCTTGCCAAAGAGCGCGAACATGTCGCCCGTATCGACGAATTAACCACGAGCGTAGACGCCTTCCGCGCTGCATACACCAGCTCGCAGGCAGACGTCAAACGTAAATCAGACGAAGCCGACATCCTCCGTTCAGAGCTCCAGGGCTTAAAGGTCTCTCCATCTCTCGACTTCCTCTCTCTCTCTTATCGCTTTCCCAGGGGCACGAGAAGCGCGTCATCTGTCTCTTGGACGGCGACGGCACTATCTTTGCACCTGAGCTCATTGCCCAAGGCCAGGAAGGGGGCCTCGAGGCTGCCAGGCTCCTCACCGAAAACGTGCGCAACTACCTTAGCTCGGGTCTCGAAAAGTTCCACCTCTGGGTCCACCTCTTTTACAACAAGCGTGGCCTTCTTGAAACCTTTTCCAGAGTCGGACTCTCTTCTGCAAGAATAAAGTTTGATGACTTTATCATTGGCTTCAATCAAGCTGCCGAGCGCTTCCTCATGGTCGACGTTGGCGGCAGCAAAGAGGCCGCGGACGCTAAAATTAAAGGTTTCTTACTTCTTTCATTTGTCTCTTGCCTCACCCAACACACGTTCCCCGCAGTTTATCTTGAAGATAACATTCGTCTACCCCAGACCCATAGAATTATATTTGGAGGTATCTCGCTTCCCCTCTTCTGCCATCTTCCTTCGCACATATCTTTCATATGTAGGATCCCATGACAATGGTTACGTCAATGTCCTTCGCTCAGTTATTACTGAAGGTTTCCGCGACAAACTCATTCTAATGCCTGGTTACGCCGACGTCGCTCTCGATATCAAAGCGCTCGCGCTTCCAGAACTTCGTATCCCAGATTTATTCATTTCTTCTAAACTCGTCCCCCCCTCTTACACATCTATTGCGGCCGGTCCTCCCCCCGGCCTATCTATCACCCCCAGGCTCACGGCCCAGAACACCCAGATATTCAATTCATCGTCCACTTTGGTAACTCACGCCCAAACAGATGTCCCCAACTCGATTCCTAGATGTGACTCAATTCCAAGTTATAAATCAGCCCTTCAAACCGCGCGGAATGATTTCATTCCGTATGAAGCCAGCGACAGCAGTGATGACGCTCACCCGGCGCAGCTCATTCACTTCACTCGCAGGTTGTCGTCGCCAGGGAGACAACGCCGCATCAATCCCAAACTAGTAAGTCTTTGCCTCCTGAATCAGCGTTTGATTGAGTCTCTTACGTCTCCTCAACAGGCTTTGTCGAAGCGTTCGTCGATCCGCTCTGCTTATTTGCTCCAGTTTCACCCTTGGTTGCAGACAACCCTGCGCCGTGCACCTTATTTTACCTGGCCCAGTGCCGGCACGGATCAGACTGCAAATATGCTCATGATTATATCTTAGAGGAAGAACACTACCGAGAATTAGGCGAGAATGCTAAAAAGACGCCCTGCAAGATCGCCAACGAGGGTCTGCCGACTTTGAAAGTCCATCACATCCCTACCTCACGCTACATTTCGACAGGTGGAATTTGTATATTTGCTGACGATTGTGTCTACGGACACATATGCCCGCAAGGACCGACGTGCTTCTACTTTAAACTGGGCAAATGCAAATTTCAAGCTGGTCCGTGTTTCATTATGTCACAGGACAGCGCTCTCAAGGTCTTGTATAGCTGGAATGCATCGCAGCGCTTGATACGCGCTCTCTCATCGATCAAGGGCACGGCATTGTCGGGATGTGAGGGGTTAAATGGTGTCGGAATGTTTGCCCGCATGCCAAGCGATTTGTACATATATGATTTTTCACGAATTTTTTTGTTCTTCTCAGGGCTGGAGCGCGGTGAGCATTAATGAACACGTCAGCTGATGGAACGTTCTATTGACGTACTCGACCCTCCACTATGATTCGCGGCGGATGCGAACTGAGTTAGGTTCGCGTGACTCTCGACTTTTACTGAAACCGTGCCGCCATCTTCTCTAGCTCGGGATCAAGATGAACCTTTCCTTATCGGCTGGCCAGAACACCGCGATCTAGCCTGATTAACTTCTCATAGGCGCTGGTCGTCGACCTGCCTTCCATTCTTTAAAAAGGGTCGTCCTCCTTTCGCCCGCTATTTTCTCTTCACCCCGCTTGCCTTTATTATGGCAACTCCCCAGGTCACCGAGGTCAGCCAACAGGCTTGGTAAGTGTACCAGATCCTAAGTACTGCTACAGGCTTTGATTCGACGGTCTCGTTTTCTCCTCGCAAGGGACGAGACGATCACGCGACTGTTGAGTATGTCCTACACCAGAAATTCCACTCAGGGTAGTCTGACCCGTTCCCACAGCCCTTTCCTCGGCGACAGTTAAGCGGAACGTCGATCTGGAGAACCGTCTAGCAGAGCTAGAGGTTGAGTTGGCAGTATGGAAGCAAGCTCATGCTACAGCACTCGAAGGGGCAGAGCGCGAGTCCAAGGCCCTTAAAGGAAGGCTCGCGTCTCTCAATAGTCAAGTTGCCTCCATGGAGTCCCTGATGGTACGTATTATTTCGATTTGTTTCGACGGCCCTGTCTCATACTCTCTCGAGCAGAGCCAGAGTTTGTTAATCCTCTGCGTGATCGACGGTGATGCTTGCGTGTTCACCGAGGCCCTCCTCAAACAGGGCCATGAAGGTGGCCGCCAGGCCGCTCAGCAGCTGACCAAGGCCGTCGCCGACTATTTAACCAGCGAAGACATTCACGTTCTGGGTCAACTGTCCTTTTGGATTACGATTTATTATAACAGGATAGGGCTCGCCAGCGCTCTCGAGCGTCATCAACTATGTACCCCTGAACAGTTGGAGGCCTTTACGATGGGTTTCAGCCAAGCGTCCCCAAGATTTTTGCTGGTGGATGTCGGGTATGGCAAGGATGCCACGTTTACAAAGATAACAGGTCTGTTGTTCGTTCCTGGTGGTTAGGTTCAAGGTGCTCAAAATCGGGCGAAGAATATCTGCAAACCTACGTTCGTTTTCCACAGACACAACGGATCTTCCTTGCTGGTCAGCGCTTCATCGGAACAGGCAACTTGGACGTGACTGACGTGGCCACAGGTGGTTCCGATACTGCATATGCGTCGACGATCGCCTCGCTCCAGAACGACGGTTTGGCCGGCAAACTGGCATTCCTCGAGGCCGCGGGAGCTGTCCAGAAGCATTCTCCACGATTCCGCATGCCTACGGTTTACGTGGATAACGTATTCATGACACATCTAGCATCACCACCTCCAAGCACCATCAACCGTCTCCCTCCTTTGAACACCAGCGGTCTGAGTCCTTCTCTTGTAACTGGTGGTTTGCCGACACCACGCTCTCCCCCAAGTGTATCAACACCCTCGACCGGCAAGCTGATCGACCCCAACTTGGTGAGTAGATGACTGTTGGTACTCGAGGTACCGGTTGTACTTAGTCGTCTTTGCAGCCGCTTCACAAACGTCTGTCTGGTCGCTTTCCCGTGGTGTATCAAACTGACACTCGCTCGAACAGACTCACCTCCGCCTTGTAACGAATTTTACCTCATGTCCTGCACTAAAGGCGTATGTACACACTATTGTGGATGACTATCCGAGGCTAAAGTAAATCCGCAGGGGACTTGTAAATACTCTCACGACTACGACCTGACCCTGGATCAATTGGCAACTTTGGCATCCAATGCCAAAAAGGCGCCTTGTAACTTTCTCAAAAATGGTGTGGAGCATGATGGTAAACCATGGCACGTTTACTTACACACCATCAGGCTTGCAATGCCCGTATGGCGACCGCTGTTGCTGGGGTCACACTTGTCCGAATGGTTCTAAATGCTTCCACTTGAGCAAAGGCAAATGCTGGTTTAAAGGCGGTACGTTATCTCAGAAACCAGGCCGGGTATGTACTCAGCGTTTTGATTTGGAACAGAAGCCATGCATGACGTCGTCTCGCCACAGCTCTCGAGCCTTTGACGATACCCTTTGTTAGACTTGAATGTTCCAGTCCCGCGTCCGTGCTTTTAGTAAAGCGTCCGTTCCTTTTTCAGCTACCGCGTATGTGTACCTCAACGGGTTATACCCTCTTCGCTCGTTTTCTTGAATATGTAGGACCGGATTTCTTGTTTTTGCAATAGCAATTTAGTCGAAACCGATGGTCTGTGATTAAGTGCCGTGTGAAATCAATGATAACGCTCGCAACGCCGAATCAACGCACCTCCTCACTTTTTGCTTTCTACCAGCATGGCTTCGGTCAGTCCTCGTCTTCCCTCTCCCTGCGTCGACTGACAATATTAATGTGTCCCTCTAGAACGAAGACCAGGACGACCTTAAGCCCTCCACCACCGCAGGTAGGTCACGCGCGCCAATCACGGCAGTCCCATCTGATCCTGATGTCCAGGCTACAAGCTCGGCACTGCAAAGACCGTCGAGGAGTACGCCAACCTGGATGCCGAGGACGAGAGTCTCGCGCGCTGGAAAGCCAGCCTAGGCATCGTCCCTGGGGCAACCGCTGGAGATACCACCCTCCCCAAGGTATGGCCCACTCGGCGTCCGTCGAGTGGCACCTCGTGCTTAGCGCGTCGCGTGTTCGCCAGGTCGCCGTCCTCACGCTCGAGCTCGTGTCGCCCTCGCTTCCTCCAGAAAAGAAGCTCGTCCTCGAGCTCAAAGATACGGTACGCCTCGCGGATACCAAGAAAAATCCCATCATCATCAAGGAGGGCGTCGAGTACAAGTGTGTATCGTCTTTGGTGCCACGAGTCGTCAGCTCACGTGTCGTCAGTGTACGCATCACGTTCAGAGTGAACCACTCGATCATCTCGGTATGCTCATCGTCAACTTTGATCCCACGGCGGATAATCTGATGCAGTGCCTGTTAGGGCGTCCGTTACATTCAAATCGTCAAGAGGGCCGGTCTCAGGGGTGAGAACGACTTTGATTGGTTGGTGACCATTCGGCCGACCTGCGTTTAGTGGACAAATTGGAACAAATGCTTGGATCTTATGGCCCTCATCCCAACGGAGAGCCATACACCAAGAACTTTGATCCTGAAGAATCACCGTCGGGTGTTCTTGCCCGCTCGGGTGCATACCAAGTTCGGAGTCGCGTCGTCGACGATGATGGCCAAGTCTACGCCGGTATGTCTCTTGAATCTCGTAATCATAGCCGGTTGACGTACGGCATGGACAGACTGGGAATGGTCTTTCAAGCTTGCGAAAGAATGGTAAAGAGCGTCTTTTTTTTTCAGCATCATTCCCGGGCATCCTTTTGCATACTGTAACTCTGTTTGTTCTGCATGTACACCCTTTATCGTTCTGTGCGCGCGTTACCCATTTATGACGTGAATTGATGGTCTCGTGGGAGGCCAAGTTTTGGATAAGTTCCGCCATGTTGGCAGGCAGGTTTGCCCAAAAATACTCAACGAGCTCGTCCACGCGAGCTTTGGTTCGTTGTGGACCAGGATCTTGCCTCCTACCGCGGCCTCTCGTTCGTTACACTTCAACCGTTTCACCTCCGACGACATGGGTCGACCGCTTTCCTACCAGCATTCGACCATACATCTACTTGACACGCGTTGACAAGCCCATCGGGACTCTCTTGCTCTTTTATCCGTGTGGTACGTCTTCTGTCTCGATCCCTGGTTTACTCACTCAACGTTCCCAGCGTGGTCTATCAGTATGGCCTGCTACGCACACCAAGCCCCGCTAACGACCTCGCTCACGTACCTCGGTCTCTTTGGCCTCGGCGCGCTCGTCATGCGCGGCGCGGGCTGCACGATCAACGACATGTGGGACAAGAATCTCGACAAGGCGGTCGGTCAGTTGCCTTCTTCCGCGTCGTGACCTCTCCACCCACTTTTAATCGCAGAACGAACGCGCACCCGGCCGCTCGCTCGCGGCGATGTCACGCGCCGCCAGGCCCTCGCCTTCCTCGCGGGCCAGCTGACCGTCGGGCTCGGCGTGCTCCTGCAGCTCAACACGTACAGGTGCGTCACGCCCGCGTCGCGTCGCTCGACTCCCACCCCGCACCCTCACAGCATCCTCCTCGGCGCGTCCTCGCTCTCGCTCGTGGTCGTCTACCCGCTCATGAAACGCGTCACCCACTGGCCCCAAGCCGTCCTCGGTAACGTCGCCTCGCACCCCGTCCTGCTCACCCACTGACCGCACACAAGGCCTCGCGTTCAACTGGGGCGCCCTCCTCGGGTGGTCGGCCGTGGCAGGCACCGTCGACTGGGCCGTCTGTCTCCCCCTGTACGTCGGCGGCGTCTGCTGGACGCTCGTGTATGATACTATTTATGCTCATCAGGCGAGTCTGGTCCATCCCGTGCGCGTCGTCTGACACCCTACAGGACAAGATCGATGACGTCAAGGTCGGTATTCGCTCGACGGCGCTCTTGTTTGGTGAACGCACGAGGCCCATTTTGAGCGCGCTGTCGGCGTCGACCGTGTCCCTCGTCGCCTATGCCGGCATGCTGAACGCGCAGGGTGCGCCGTTTTATCTGGGTGTGGGACTTGGCGCGGCACAGCTTGCCCGAGTGCTTTGGTCCACTGATTTCGATAGCCGAGCAAGCTGTTGGCGTGGCTTTGTGGGTTGCGGCTGGTCTGGCTTTTGGGTATGGATGGGAGCCTTCATTGATCATGCGAGCATAGCAGCAGGCGTCGTATAGTACTAGTTAAAGGCACCAATTAACAACAATACGTAAAAGGGTTAGCAATGCACAGAAGATACAACTACACGGATAAAGTACTGAATTTAGTGCAAGAAAAGCAACGATGCCGTGAGATATCCAGAGTACCCAGTGATCCGAACCGAGAAAGTAGTCAACGAGGAATCAAGTTATCGTCCTCCGGGACTTGAGCCATCCGTTGAATGCTACCACGACCAACGTCCAGCAAAATGCGAAGCACGTAATCGCAACCGCAACGTTCAGAAACATCATCATGTCTGTTGAAGAATATGGATCGAAACGTAATCATGACAAAGAAGAATGGCTCACCATCACGCCCTTTCCGCATGGCCGCAACAGTGATTTCTTCCATGCTAAACATGAACATCAGACCACCGCAAGCCAGGAAGAAACTTCCCAGCGCTTCAGTCGGCGGCCGAGAAGGGAGCACGGATTTAGGTGGTCCAAGCCAAAGGAAGAAGTAGGTCAAGCATCTTAGGACCGAAAATCCGAGTAAAAGGAAGCCCCATAGTTTATGAATTTGGACCTGTTCATTATCAGACGAGTGAGAAGGAGTGGCCAAGTGAGCTGTACCTGGAAGACATAAGGCTGGACATGAGCACTCATGGCAGCGCCCGTGACGCCAATAACAAGGGCCGGGAAAGGATTGAAGCTTCCTCTGTAGCTGGGTGGTTCGAAAACGTCGGCAGACCGTGCAGGCCCAAGGGCAGTTGTCACAGAAGCTGCTAGCCAACGTCGTACGCGCCTAGATTCGATCGCCATCCCTACGAGACCAGCAAACCAAAACATGACCTAGTGAACGTTGAATAGGGCAGATAGCGACAGTAAATCTACGTACCGCAATACTAATATGCTGGACCTGTTTCGTCGAGTAAGGATCACCTGGTTTCGCCCCGAACCTCTCCATCCAGGTGTTCGAGATTCCATAGAGGAAAATAACGGTGGATTCCACAAATTCTGCAGAGACGGTGTTCCCGATCGGCGAAATATTCCATGCCCAACCCATCTCCGAGTGGGTGCCCAAGAAGCGAGCGAACGTAAACAGTCCATAGCACCAGAATATTCCACCCTCTGTGAAGGGATAGTTAGAGGGGTACAACAAGGACATTCTTTTCTTACTGATAAGATGAGCGAGACATCCGTTGATATAGCTGTCGCGACAGCCGCCTGTGTAAATGACGACCCCAGACGCAACCATTCCAAATGCAGCAAATACAAGGAACCTTTCGAGTGTGGCGTATGCGAACTGAGAGACGCGGCGAAGCAAGGGTTGCTTCGGGAGAGGGGCAGGCGAGAGCATCACCTCGCGGAGGGTGTCGTCCGAATGTCTTGAGGTACGGGGCGAGTCCGACTCGGCGTCGAAAACATGCTCGGACAAGGAAGGTTGGCGATGGGCAGATGTTTGCTTCATGACATCAAACTCTTCGGGGTCATCAGAGACGATACCGGTGTACTCTGACGCGGAGGGGCACATGTCCTGATGACCTAATACCACTGAATGCCAGAATTGGTTCAGGGAGAGCTTAGGACGCGCCACGCAGAAAGTGTAAAGACGGGAGAAAAATGCGGCAATATCTATCGCGGACAAGGCAAGACTGAGAAGCAACACAAAGTAACCGTGAGTAGAATGAGTTGAGCCTTGATACCTGGCGGAACAAGAGTGAGGCGGCAGGGGGTGAATTACGGCAGTCATCTCGCTTACATATCGGGCGTGAGTTTGCGGTAGAGGCTGCTGGTGGCGCAGCCGAATGCCAAGAGGGCGTAGAACAAGACCACAGCGATGGCATGATAAGCATGTTTAGCGGAGCGAAGAGCAATGCCTAGAACTGGGCGTGAGGGGAAGGTGAATTAGAAGAGGGAGAAGCATACCGGCAGGAAGGGCGACGAAGAAGGCGAGGGACATGAATAGAGCATGGAGAACGATCAAGGCAGGATAGCGTGCGACGTCGGGATCACGATCCTCGACGTCGATGGACCAATAAGAGGGGGGAGTGGGGAGGTGCCATTGGAGGATCTCTGTCTCGTTTATCTCGGACATGGGCTGGGCATGGTGCATGTGCATGTGTGCGTCGTCACGGGCATGGATGATGGGACTGCGCACAGCGGGAGGGGAGGCATGCGCGGTTAGGGGCACGAGGAGGAGGAGCGACACGGACGAGAGGGGGACGAGCGCGCGCGCCACGGCGGAGGGACGCATGGCGGGAGCGGGCGGAGAGGGCGAGGCGAGCGAGGGCGATGAAGCGGGCCCTTATGAAGCTTTCGAGATGATCAAGACTCCTGGTTTGTGACGTCAGCCATATTGATCTCGCGGCCGAGCGTGCCGCGTTCAGTTGATTAGCCGAATGCGCTTGGCTGTTCAAGACGACATGCAGCTCCTCCTCAAAATAGACTGCTTCATCCTGTCCTATTGCTGTCTCATGGTGCGTTCTTTGCCTGGCCATGCTTCGTGTACCCACCGCACCCTAGTACTTTACGAACTGTGTGTCTTTTTGTCTTGCTGTTGCTGTCGCGTCTCTATCCTCCGCGCCTCAGATCTCGACAGATCAAACGTGAACAATGCATATGTCTCTGGAATGAAGCAAGAGCTGCACATGCACGGAAACCAATTCAATGTCGGTTATCCGTTCACGCACCATAACCTTGTCACGCACTGTTGCAGATCATAAACACCATGTTTACGTGCGGATATATCGTCGGAATGATACCAAGTGCTTCCTCCCACTTTTTCTCCGTTCTCCTTGACGAGTTCCTTGTTTAGACAACTTGATGCTGCAAGTCGTCCCACCCAGGATCTGGTTTCCACTTATGCAAATACTCTGGGGTGTCCTCACTTTCTCGTGCGTCCCTTTTCTCCATCAGCAGGTTTCATCAATGTCTGCCATTCAGTTCCAGCGCGGTACAAAATGTTCGACAGGTTCGCCCTCTTCCACTCACAAGTCCGCATACTCAGCGCTGTTTCGATTTCGAAAGCTCTACGCAATCAGATTTCTGCAAGGCATAGCAGAATCGTCCACTTTTGTCGGAACACATTATGTCCTCGGATCGTACGTTTATTTGCTCTATTTCGAGCACGCGGTTACCTATTTGATAGTTGGTACAAACCTAATGAACTAGGCAAACGCTCGGGAGTATTCACTTGCTCTGGATTGGCAGGGACACTGTAAGACCTCGATCAACGCCTGAATGAAATCTAACTTCACTCAGCTTCTCCGGTGTTCTGCAAGCAGCTGTCTATCAGTAAGTATCTCCTAGCTGCAATGACGATCGTGCCCACGATCTTGCAGACATCTCGGCGGCATTGCCGGTAGGAGCGGTTGGAGATGGCTGTATGCATTGTCTCCCCCTCCACGTGTCGGCATCAGTAACGATCTCATAGCTTCATTATCGACGGTGTGATCACCTTACCGATAGCTCTCTACGGCTTCCTTGTGTTCCCAGACGTTCCTGCCACGACGAGGGCGTTTTATCTTACCGAAGAGGTTGGTCAGCCAGGCTGATGCAAATGCCTGACACAGACCGATCACTAGGAGCGTTTCTTGTCATCTGCCCGCTTAGAGCCAGGCCACGACGTCGTTCGGCATCCACTTTCCTGGAACCTAGCCAAGCGAATTCTCACTCGCTGGCGCTGGTATGGGTGCAGTCTCTTGGTCAGTTCCCAATCACGGCACTGTCAAACACACCTGACAGTCTGTTTGGTAACAGTTTGCCATCTCCGGCGAAACGGAGAGTTTTGGTACAAACAATTTGATGGGACAATGGCTATCTGGCATCGGGGGTTACTCTATCGAACAAGTTGGTCCGTGTCTGAGATATCTCTGCGGGCATGGTCGATGATTAGTTGACACGATGCAGATTATTACCCATCAGGCTTGACGGCCGTTGCAATCGTGTCCACCCTCATCAGTGCTACCTGGACAGACTATACCCGCGCTCGGTGGCCCGTCCTCGTGTACATGTCCATCTGTTGTACAACCGCTGCCATCTGCATCCTAGTCTGGAGTAGCCCGACGGGCCTCAAATTTTTTGCTTACTGTGCGTCCGACACGTTCTTCCTCGCGTATTCCCCAAACGTTGATGACAGATATTTCCGGAGCTGCGTACGCCGGACAAGCGACGACGTTTGCGTCAGTAATCGAGCGCCCCTGCATCCTCGGTGATGAGCTGACTCGTGCTGCACAGCTGGGCCAATCAAATTTGTGCCGACGACAACCAAGAACGTGCGATTGTCTTGGCGTCTATGAAGTAAATCTTGCCGCCTTTATGTCCGCTCGGCCGCTGACCCTGCGCTTCTCGCCCAGTATGTGGAACAACGTGGTGAACGCATGGTGGCCACTGCTCTTCTATCGAGCGACGGACGCGCCCCGGTTCAAGACGGGCATGATCACCATGATATGCACCTGCGCCGCGACCCTGGTCGTCACTTGGTTGGTGTGGTACTTTGAGCGACGAGAACACCGGTCGGAACAGGAAATGAAAGAAGAGAAATAATGGTCGTCGTATGAATTAGTCTATACCTCTTGCTTCCCGGATACCGTACCGTTGGTCCGAACACTGGTTCGGCCAGATGCTTCTTGCGAAATATGACTCCCGGATATCGTCTTGCAGGAAAGTCGAAACAAGTGTGCTCCCTTAGGGACCTCGGGCTTGCAACTATTTTGCTCTCCGCCAAGTATGTTATGCTGTAATCGGGTAGACCTAGGTTGCCGGGCGACGCACATACAACACCTCATCCTTGGATTGTGACGAGCACGTCAAGCCTCGTTCAAACAGCTACCAATACATGACGATCACTTGATTCTGGATAGATGTACAACTAATCGTGAAAATCAGACTACATCGCTGATGCGCGCAGCGGATCAGCTTGGAAGTCGAATCATCGACAAGTTTATCCTTTCATTCCTCGAAAAATAAAAAAGAAATAAAGAAATAAATCAAGAAAAAAGGATGGCACATCTCGCTCAACAAGATGACGAGGGGAATCGGCGCTATATAAACACGCCGAGCAAGGCTGTAAAGGTAAAGAGGGTATTCGGGAAAGGAACGTATTTCGGTTTGTCAACATCCTTTTCACGAAATATTCAGAGGACGCTCGAGGGTGCGCGAGCGGCTCACCTCGCGCGGATTCACTCTCGTGGTGTCCCCCGCATCAAGCGGTTAGCTGGCTTTCCCCTCGCACGTCTATTCACGTGGGTGGAATTGCGACGGAGTGGAGGTGTACGCGTTGGTAGGATTGTATGTAGGATCGGGGAAGAGAGGCGGCACGGGCTTGCGATCAGAAAACTTGCGCGTGAGGTTCGCCCCACCCTGAACAGGCTGCGCGATAGTCGGCGACGGTGCGCGGTACGGAGTCGGGTTCGGGCGCGGCGCGGCATAGGCGGGCATGGGGTACCGCCCATAGTCCATGGGACCAGCATACGGTTGTGGAGCGTACGCCGACTGCATCCCGTAACCGTAGCCATGGACTCGACTGTGACCGTGGCTGTGGCTATGGCCCGAGGAGCTCCTGCTCAGTCTGCGCTTCTCCATGGCCTCTTCCTGGCGCTCGTAGTGCTCCGCTGCACCGGGATCAAAGGTGACGGCGGCAGCGAGGTCTCGCTCGAGACGATCGCGGCGGCGTTTGCGGAGGGTCCACGTGACGGCGATGAAGGCGATGATGAGAACGGCGATGCCGACGAGGGTGAATACACCGCCTTCCAAGGAAGGGTTCTGCAGGAAGGATTTGTTGGGGGCGGTGGTCGCGGACGGAGAGGACAACGTGCTGGTCAGATAGACAACGCTAGTGCCATCAGAAGAGGTGTAGACGGCAGCGCCCGATGGTGTTGGAGTAGGCTTCGGTGTAGACGTGGAGGAGAAGCTGCTAGAGGTCGCCGACGGTGTCCTAGCAATCTCAATTGCAGATTACATGAAACTCGGGAAAGGCTTACGAGGAGGTGGTCTGTACTGAAGAAGTCGTCAAGCCAGTCAAACTAGAAGATGAATGCGTTAGGGGAGTACTTGATGTGCTAGCGGAGGAAGTTCCCAACGATGGCACGAGAGATGAAGGATCGCTAGTCAATTGGCTGATTAATCCACCAAGACCTGAGGAATCCCCAGTATTTTGTGGGTTAGCCGCCGTTGTGGCTTGTCTCGCGCTCTGTGTCGAGCTACTAAGACTGAAGAGGAATCAGGGTCGACGTAACCATGTCACGGTATTGCAGGGACTCACACTGGGTTTCCTCCATCAAGAACTACAATTACAAGGTATACTGAGAACAGACACACAAACTGAGATGAGGGACTCACTTCCACCAAGGCCCTGCCTTTTATTGAGAAATCGACGGTAAAAACCGCGGTATGGGTCCATAACCAAGGAGTTGCTTAAGGAGCGAGAAAGAACGAATGACCTGTTTTCCGACAATGTCTCACAGATGCAATGGTTTCCAGTGCATGAAGAATGGAAACGAGAAGAAAAAGATCCCCGAGTTACCAAGTTGTGGTGCGGAATGCGCCACGTTTGAACTCTTGTTGCGTTGGCATCGCGACGTCCTTGGTCATAGATACACACTTACAATCCAAGCAACTCCCGCGTCACTACAAAGGTACACGGTATATCGACAAACTAGATGCTACAAGATGTTACCACAAAACAAGACCTCCTCGATCTCAACGACTGGTCCTCGTCACCAAGCCGTAGCTCTCTCCAGCCGTTCTCTCCATGATCTCCCGAAGTGGTCCGAGTAGCCGAGTGAAGGACGGCGCGTCCAGCGCCGCGACCTTGAGCTTGGACTGACCCTGGTCAGTCCGCTGCACTGCACTCACCGTCGCAGCTCTCGGCGCGAGTCGCAGCAAAGACAGCTCTGCCACCGACACGTCAACCCAAACATGATGCAATACGGTGTGATAAAAAGCTCACCTCCAAAGTAGTCTCCTTTCTTGAGATGACCGACAGTGATCTCGCGCCATTCGTCTTCCTCGCACCGCTGCTTTTTCGTGACAACGGCCTCTCCCTCCTCGACGAAGAAAAAGGTGTCCCCCATTTCGCCTTGACTGACGACCGCCTCTCCGTCAGGGTACACTCTACTCACGAGTGCGTCCGCAATCTTGCTCCTCTCCCCGGGCTCAAGGGAGGAGAGTAGCGGGACCGTGGACAAAAAGTGCTCGTACATGGTTCGTCGCCTGTGTGCAGCCTTCAAGATGATCGTACGGAATGTGATACGATCCAGCGCCCAGACGGTCGACGGCTCTATGGCCTGCACGGTCGCTGCGCGAGGATGTCCATACATCAGGGCAAGCTCGCCAAACGAGTTCCCCGGCTTGCACTCCATGACCTTGCGGCCATACACGGGATGGTAACCGGGCTGCAGGAACTTTTCGGCTTGGGACGACATATTGGAGGACGGGTTGTCCGTAAGCCATGTGGGCGGTAAAGGCTCCGGATGGATGTAACAATAGAACAGCCCAGACTCGACGACGTAAAAGTATTCTCCGACGTCGCCCTGTCGAATGACTACTTCATCCTTGTTCACGTGGCGCTCCTGCATGGCATTTAGCACGCCGGTCTCTTGTTCTTCGTCAAGGTCGCGAAATATGAAGTTGTTTGCAATGGATGCTTTGATACGGCGGAGTTGGTCGGGCGTTTTTGAATAAATAGGTAGAGGATCATCGTGGCCGCTGTCCACAGCAATGGGCTCCGCGCTAACGGATGTACGACGCGCCAAGATAGTGGCGGACGGTGCTTGCAGGTAGTCACTGGGGCCCAACGAAAGAGAGTTGGACATGGTGGGCGTGGTTGTGGCATCGTACCGCGCAAAGGAGTTGGACGGATCAACGGATAGCGGAGAGGTAGGAGGAAGTTCCCGGCCGTCGAGCATGAAGGTGGGTGGTCCTATGCCGTTGCTAGTACCATTGGCATCAATGGAGAGTAATGCATTCCCAGGGACGTTGAGTGTGCCAAATGGGCTATGGGAGAAGGTGGGGTGGAAAGCAGACGGGCGGCGTTGGGAAGCAATGTTGGAAAACGGGGAAACGGGGGTCGGGGTCGTGTTGCGCGGGACGAGACTGACGGGCGTGTCGGTGTAGAAATCAGTAGGGAGCTGTTCCTGTATAACAGAGAGGCCACGGTGTGTGGTGAGCGCGTCCCTTGTGCGTGTGCGCTGCTCTTCCAGGCGCGACTGGAACCAGCTGGCGCAAAACTGGAGAGCGTCTTTTGGCTGTGCACGGTGCACATCGCGGGTCAAGTCGGCCACGAGGGCGTCAAAGGTCGACATTGTCGTAGACAGCGAGAACGAAGGTCACTGTTTGAGATGCGACGCTCTTCCCACGTTATTACAATGCAATACATCGTCTACCGTACAACACTATCGAAAACAGAACAAAACTATGCATAAGAAAGGCCATCGCGATGGAGATCACCTAGAATGCTGATACTGAGCAGGGTACCCGCCAGCTGCGTAGCCCTGCTGGCTAGCGTGCGCAGCCTGAGCCTGGGCCTGTGCGTGCGCATGAGCTGCCTGGGCTTGTGCCTGTGCTTGTGCCATCGCCTGTGCTTGCGCCTGAACTTGCGCCTGCATACGCGCAGCATCCTGTGGGACAAACATCGACTGCGGGTGAGGGTACCCCGGTTGTTGGGCGACGAGTGGCTGTCCTGGTTGCTGAACTATTATTTGTTGTGGTTGCTGCGCTTGTTGCTGCTGCTGCTGCGGAGGCTGATGGTGTGCATGTGCGTGAGGATGGGGAAAATTGAATTGAGGCGGCGGCATTGATCCAGGTGTCGGAGATGGACCATAACCGGGGCTGGTTGTAGACGTGAAGTACGGGTGCGATAATGCTTCTGTAGCGGTGATCCTCTTGCTGGGATCAAACTGGAGTAGACGTTCAAGCAGGTCGATCGCTAACACGTCCAAGTCAAGACGGGAACTCCCTGTCCACTGCAGGAAACGCACCCTGCGGTGAGGCTTTAGGAAGGACTTGTTGGAAGGAAATCTTCGGGTATTTAGGGTATTGCTTGATGGTAACTTCAGGCTGTCGAAACGGTCGGTGACTAAACCCATCCAGCCACTTGCAATCACGTACTGAATCAGTGGCTATCTTCCTTAGAACACGGTCGTCCGGAGTGCCTATAATTCGCATGATGTGAAGCAGCTGATCTTGGTTGTCACGACCGCGGAAAAGCGGCACGCCGGAGATCATCTCCGCGAATATACAACCGCACGACCAAACGTCGATAGAAGTGTTGTACGTTCGGGAACCCAGAAGAACGTCTGGAGCGCGGTACCATAGGGTAACAACCTAAGATTCGAGTTCAAAAAAACCCAAAATGCAAAACTTTCGCTACGTGCCTCATTTGAGAAGGTGTTGACAGGGACTCCGAACGCCCGTGCCAATCCAAAGTCACCTAGTTTGAGTTCCCCCTTGCGATTGATAAGGAGATTCTGTGGCTTGAGGTCACGGTGCAAGACACGGTTCTCATGGCAGAAGGAGGTGCCCTTCAGGAGCTGATACATAAAGCTTCGAACAGTCGCGGGGTCGAGAGCGCCGCGGTCACCGTGTTGGTCCATGTACTTCTTTAGATCTTGGTCACAGTACTCGAATATAAGAACGAGCTTCGTTTCCGTGTGTATAACATCGTGGAGGCGCACGATGTTAACGTGCTTCAGCTCCTTCATAAGGGATATCTCCCGAATTGCGGTCGATGGCGTGCCTTCCTCTGCATCTAGATGGATCTCCTTCAAAGCTACGATTTCATTGGTAGTCCTAGAGCGCCCCTATGTTAAAAGCGGTAAGAAGGGGATCCAGGAGCAGGAGCAGGAGTCGGCGTTATACCTTGTATACCGTCGCGTATGTTCCCTCACCTATGCCGGGCTCGATGAGCAGAACCATCATCTGGATCGGGGACAGAATTCCATACCAAGTTTCTCTAGCTGGTCAATGTCAGGAAAAAGGAGCGGCGACATGATAAGCCATCCTCACCTGGATGTAGTTCATGATGATATCCGAGTCTGAGTCACACGCAGACTCGCGAGATTACAGTAAGTTATATAAACTGGTCCCGCAGCCAAGGCGAGCGAATAGCTTGAGCACCGTAGAGGGACGAAACAGAGGTTGGCGGGACCGTGAATACGTGTGGTGGGAAGAGTTGGCGGCGTTGGCAGACAGCACCGATCGGGCAAGTCGAGGCTTCGGTGAATTACCAAGTCAATTTTATTGTCACATTGACAGATTAGAGCTCGAGCTCGAGGTAAGTGCGAATTAGTCGAGATTCGTGTGTTGTGATGATACCAGGCAGGTAAAGAGGCCTACCTTATGGACTCTGCACCGAAATCGAAAAAATTGCGTCGAAAATCATCTACGCGGAAGTCTAACCCCCCTGCGTCCCATGATGCTGCCGACGAGATACTCGTAGAAGATCACACTGCGACTGTGGTGAGCGTGTCATACAATGCCCCCGTCGTGTGTCTTATGGTTTTAGATCGCACCCAAAAATGCTCGCTATGCCGAGCCCTCATCCTTGGCCATACACTCTGGAGCGGAACTCGGACAGGGTCAGTCCCTTGATGATCTCGCAACTCGCGAGATAGAGGGGAATCTCGACGCGGACCTTGCTGAACTCAGTCTGGGACAGAGGTTGTCAGCCTTGAACGGCCCCGACGCCGAGAACAGAGGCTCAGAATCGGACAACGAAGAGAGGCCAGATAGACGACCCGAATCCGCAAATATCGTACCTGCACATTCCCTTACGCGGACTCTCATCCAAGCTCTGCATTCGTCGGACTCGCGGCTCTTGGAGACGTGTCTAGCACACTCTGAGACCGCACTCATTCGAAATACCGTACGGCGGCTGCCTCCTCAACTTTCACTACCACTACTTATGGCTTGCATGGAGAGATTAGGAAGAGGTGCGAGAGCTGCGAGTATGAAGGGCGGTGGAGGTGGTGCCAGCTCACAACGAGGAACGGTCCTCATCAATTGGATAAAAACGACACTCACTGTACACAGCAGTCATCTTATGACAGTACGTCTGAACCGTCCGTTCGTCTTTCCGTCAAAGATCTCACTCAATCAGATGCCAGACCTGGTCGCCAGACTGGCGGGTCTGCATGCTACACTTACCACAAGATTGGCGTTACATGAAAGTTTGTTGTCCTTGAACGGAAAACTCGACACAGTGCTGTCCCAAATCGAAATACGGTCTTCCTCGGCTCCTGCATTATTGGGATCCAGAAGCCGCACTTCCAACCACCCAGACAATACCCGGCTGTTAACTCGGTACGTAGAAGGAGAAAGCGAAGAAGACGATCGCATAAATGTAGAACCCCCAGTGGAGAGTGGCGATGAAGAGGGTAGCGTAGAAGATGTCGAGTTAGGGGGAGAAAGCGAGGATGACGAAGGCAAGAATGAGAGTGAGGGAGAACTTGGACATGGCAATGAATCTGATGGTAGTGGACCTCCACTAGAAGAATATGCCGACGATGACGAGGACGAGGACGATGAAAGTGAATAACTATCTTGGCATGCATCGTGCTCTACACATATAAACCGAGTTGCATGCAACTAAGATACTTCAAGCCAAATATGTGGGGGATGCATAAATGAAGGTTTAAATACTCATCTATTCATCTACCCAATCGTCTCGCCTGACGCGCTCGACGTACCATTTAACCCGCTCCGCCCGCTGGGCGTGCTGGGTTTGCAGTTGTTGTCTAAACGCAGTCTTCCTTTGCTCATCCTCACTTGGCACCTCCTCATCGTCTCTTGCCTCCGCAACCTGATCGACAGCGTTCATTTCCGTACGTAATCGACTTTCCCGCTGACGGAGGGCGCTCCTTCTCCGATTATACACCTCGGGGTGTAAAGTAACCACAAGTAGGGAGAAAAAGGATGTCACTGTGTGAAGGAAAGTCGGCGGTTCAGGAGTTGTCGTGGGCTGTTGCACCGGCCAAAGTAGCTTGTTCTCGTCATGGATGTTCGCAACAGCGAAGCTATCTATGATTCCATTCGATGGCCTTGGTGTCGGGGGTCCTTGCACTTGCTGGGCGTCCCGCGTTGGCTCGGTATTCGGAACACGACCCTCTGTCCGCGGAGGGTCGCGGTCACCAGCATGATCGTTACCTCCAGCTACGGGAGCGGCGTTGGCAGCTCCTCCAGCCTGTACATTCGCACCTTGTCCGACACCGTTGCCGTTGACCCTATCTAGTGGTCGTAGGATGACGATGCGAACATGAGTCCACATCTCATAAATGATCCAAGCGATAAGGCACAATCCGAGTAAAGGCTGGCGTGTGGGGGAAAAGAAGTAGAGGAGGAGAACCGTTCGAAAAGCGACCATCAACAAGGGAGCAAGGAGGGCGCGCATGGGTATCTCTCTGATGACATTTCCCTCGGCAAGGTCTGGGATAGCAGGTGCTCCAGCTGCATCTGGCTGAACAGCGACATTGACATTGGCATTTGGTACCGCTCGAAGAGGTGGAAGGCCAAGCTCTTGAAGGAGGTCGTTCACGTGCGGGGGTACGGGCGACGTATTTGGTACCGACAAAGTAGGAGTGGGTGTCGGTCGTGATGGTGGCAAAGAGAGAATGGAGAAGGTATATGTGAGGACATGGAGCGCATGGATTTGCAAGGGGGAGGGTGTACCCTTCGGAGTTTTAAGGGAAAGATATGCCTTGTCACTATAAATACAATCAGGACAACGGGACATAACATATTGAGATGATCGCACCCAATGGAAATAACCTCGTAGTCAAGGGTATTAGGAAATGCTGGGCCTACCGACGGGGGAGTGGCATCCAAGACCTCGGGCCAGGTATATCCCAACTGTCCAAGGGCAAGTTTTGCTTCACTTTGTTTAATATCCATATCTTCTAACTGACTAGGACCGGCCAGTGTTGAGTTGGAAAGCCAACAAAGCGCCTGCGAATGCTTGAACCGTACGAATTCTAGATAACCATTCGAGTTTGAAGCGGATGAGTATTGTGGTTGGGACCCCATGGAGGAACTCGGCTGAGCTGGATAAGCTGTGACAGGCGACGAAGACGAGGAGGCAGCGTCAGCGCTTGGTGGATCGCTCACCCAAGCTGATGGTCGCACGGACAGATGGATGGTCCGTTGGGCGTCTTGGCTCTAAACGGAAAGCAGAGGTGAGAACCTGGATAAGACAAATGTACGCTCTTCTTACCGGCCATAGTTCACTGATCTTCTCTTGATCATCCAAGCAACGACCACTCCATATCACGCGTTGACCGTCTGGGCGAGGATTACCAATGCACACAGTGGATATGGCTTGTTTGACGTCCATTACCATCGCGCTTTCTGGTACTTGTATGTCGAAAGACTTGGAATATGCAGGCAACTCGACATGGATGACCACAGTGGGGATGGACATGGTAATGGTGACCACGGTGGATGAGTACACCAAGTAATTGTCGACGTGGAGGTCACGTGCACGGTACAACCCCTATATAACTTCCAGAGTCCGACCTTCTTTGGAACTCTTGTATGCCAGTTCGATCATCTCTATGACCTGCGTAGCCTCTGCCCATTTAACCTCCAACTCATCGCTGCCTCGGATGGCCCCAGCCAAGTTTTTAAACAGTTCAATGTATTGTCCCGGGGCTTCCGACGGCCAGCTTGGATACAAATCAATTATAGTACCCCAATGAGAGAAAAAATTCCCTTACATAGATTTCGTGATGGTAGTATTGTCTGGCCAAATGTTTTCGATAACGCCATAGAGATCTTGGGGTTCTTGTCCGAATCCGGGTGCAAAAATTCCACTCACGGAGGGCATAGCCTTGAGTTGTTCTTCCTGTGTATCCAGGCCGTGCTTTATGAACGTGCCTTTGGTTCCACGAATCGCATAGCGTAGCTGTGGTGCCTTTGCGGAAAGAATGTGGGACCGGAGCAGCACGGTGAACGGATTGGGGAAGGGGTTTCCAATGTTATAATGCAAATAAATCGTAAACTGTGGTATATCGATTAAAGCAAATCCTCGGGGAAAGGGACCAAGGTTGAACGCACAATATCATCAACCTCTGGTTTAGTAACACCCCGTATGTTCTGGACGAACGCAGTGATCTTGGCTGGTCTGCCAAAGAGGTTCAGAGCCTGATCCAAGAGGTGAGATCCAAGATCATAAACGGCACCGGCACCGTCCTTCCAGGATGCCCTGATGCCTGGACGATGTCGGTCATAGCTGAGATAGTTAATGCTCGGCCGCCGATGTCAAGGCATGGGACTCACTGAGATTCAAATTCAAGGAGGTTTCCAAGAGATTGCGGAGACGAAGGGGGGAGTGCTAAGAGCCGTTTGAGAGAAATGTGGTCCGCGTCCCATCGCCTGTTCTGGTATCCGTACAGAATGAGTCCCTTTGATTTGGCTATTGCATCAAGCTCTCGAGCCTGGGCAACCGTCTCAGTGACAGGTTTGTCGACAAGAACTATTAAAGCATTAGTAGGGGGCTTTCTGGGAAAGGTAATATAATACATACCATGCTTGCCGGCCTCGAGAGAAGCTTTTGCCAGGGTATAATGTGTGTCGTTTGGGGTGCCAACAATTACAAGTTCAATTTCTTTGTCGCCAATCACCTCTTCGATTGCCCTATATATCTTGGTTTCGACGCCGAAACGTTCCTTCACTTTGCCTCCAGGAGATTGCGGGTTGCGTTCCAACACAGCATGAAGAGTAAATAAATCGGGAAGAGCAAGGACAAAGGGGATATGGAAGGTCAAGCCGGCGAGGCCAACGCCAAGGACACAAGTTTTGATTGGCGCCATTGCTAATGATGGATGACTGGTATCTCCCTGGCCAGCATTCGAGTTTATATAGACACAAGCAACGAACCAATTCCCGGGCCGTTTCTCGGGACGGAATCCCGGACATACCCAGGGACAACCAAAATAGAATGGCCCTCTTATTTGCTCCTTATCATCCCTTTTCCGTGTCATAGGTAGTGATCGCAATAAAAAAAATTGAAATAAATTTACTATAGCTCGAGTCAACATGACGCAGATGGAAGAAGAGTGAGAGAGCACGACGAGTCGCGGAAATGAGTGATCAGGCTCAAGTCAATTAGAGCCCGATCGCTCATTTCCATGCACCTTCAAGGAGTGTGGTGGATTGTGCTCGAGGCAGCGTGGTGGAGAGAGAAAATAGAGACGATGCTGGAGGCTCGCCCTTCTTATACGCCTGCCGGAAGATCTCGGGTTGACCTCGGGTACTAAGAAGGAACTAGCGTCGATCGACGCGTAGAAGGAAGCAATGAGCTCGGCCGGCCGAGGCCGATACTTTTCATTGACACGTGGCTATGCTCTGCTCACCACGTGATCGCGAGTTGAACGTTCAGCGCTGCAGTGCTGGATCGATTCGAAATTGCTTGTTGGTGTGTTCTCATGTGGGCACTTCTCCTTCTTGTCGGGCATGCGTTGGCCCAGTTACCTCTCCCTGAACCACATTTTATTCCCCAAAATGCTTCAGCTGGAACAATAGCTTCATCTGGCGGTACGATCCCGAATTCTCAATGGTCGTCGTTGCTTGGCGACCTTCTCTACTTCTACGAGGCACAACGTAGTGGTAAACTACCCGCAAGCAACCGGGTCGAGTGGCGAAATGATAGCGCCCTCTCCGATGGGCAAGATGTCCATCTCGACTTGACAGGCGGCTATTATGATGCAGGAGGTACTGTCCAACTTGGACGAGGTAACGATGCTAGCTAATCTATCCCAGACTACATCAAATGCACATTCCCATTGGTCAGTACCTTTTCTTTTTGGGCCGATTCCTTGACCCACCTTTATCTAGTCTTTCACATTAATGTCGGTGTGTTGGGGGGCAACGGATTTTGGCAAGGGTAAGACTCGAGCCTCTGCGATTGTTACCTTGACTACAACGTCCTTTCTCTAGGCTATGACCTGGCGAACCAAACACCATACCTGGATGACATGTTACGATGGGGCCTAGATTGGCTCATTCAAGTGAGCTGGCTATCCCAGCTTGCGCTTTATAACGCCAACTCAGACATTCAAAGGCACATCCTACAAACAACACACTCTATGTTCAGGTCGCTGATGGTACCACATCTTCCGCATCGCATCTTCGTCGTCGGTTCATTGATCATTTTTAGCGAACACAGACAACACCTATTGGGGAGGTGATCAGAACATACCTGGTCCACGACCGTCCTATCAAATTAACGCTACTAGGTAAGGTCCGATGCGATGATTTGACTCCCCGTCGAAGTCCCTGACTTCTCGGTAGTCCTGGAACTGATGCCGCTGCTGGTGCGGCAGCAGCTTTCGCAGCCTGCTCTAATCTCTACCAGAATCGTATTTTCTCCAGTTCCTATTCCGGACCAGCAACGCTTCAAAATTCTACGTATGCCTCTCAGCTTTTACAGCATGCCCAAGCACTCTATACTTTTGCTATGAGCGCTAGGAAGACTGAATATCAAAATTCTGTCCCAGCGGTGGGCGATGCATACTCATCATCCGGTTTTGGCGACGAACTTGCTATGGCAGCATTGTTCCTTTCATGGGCAACGAACTCTTCTTCGCTCTATGAAGAGGCACAATCTCACTACTCACAATATAACCTCTCTGGATATAGTGGTGTTTTCAACTGGGACACGAAAACCCCAGGAATCCCTGTGTTGTTCGCACAGATTTCGCAAGCGGATCCTACTCTGGGCAATTTCTCCAATTGGCAGAACCAGGCTGAGTCATACTTTGACGGGGTGGTATACGGGGGTGGTGACGGATATACTACTACCGGTATGGCGCCTGGTTTGTGATATGGGCCTGGCATTCACCAATTGCTAGGCGGACTTGTGTACTACGCAGGAGACTCCGATAGCGCTAGTCTTAACCCGGCACTCAACGCGGCTATGCTTTTGAACCGATATGTTCCGCTCGCCTCAACGCAAACGAAGAAGCAAGACTACCTTGTAAACTTTCGTTACTTTTTTTGTGTTTTTATGATTAACCATGGAACCGTAGAACTTTGCGAAGAGACAGGTAGATTATACTCTGGGCAATAACCCCATGTCAGGTGAGTGTCGTGTTGGAATGCCAATAAGACCCTGAGCCAATACGTTTACACCATTTACAGTTCCGTACGTTGTCGGCGTCAACCCGAATTCACCACAGAACCCCCATTCGGCGATGGCGAGCGGTGGCAACAACGTCAGCGACATCAACAGTGATCCATCTCAAGAATCCTATGTCTTGTATGGTGCTGTGGTTGGTGGGCCAGACAAGTATGATCGTTTCTTTGACATCCGCGCCGACTGGCCCCAGACCGAGGTTCGTTCGTAGCAGTTGAGCGCGACGTTGGTCGTTCATCTGCTTTCCAGCCGGCCTTGGATTATAACGCGCCGATGCTGACCCTCGCCGCGATGCGTGTCCTCAACGATACATCGGACCCCTTTTATACGTCCCTGCAAGCTGGTACGTACCAGTCCAAACGGCCCAAGGGTATGCCATGCGATGCAGCATACCAACAGGGTTGCGCTGGCCCGCAACTCAGCCAGGCCGGGACGATTGCCATGGCGGTCATTGTTGGCCTTGCTGGCGTTGTCATCTTTTCGTTAATCGGGTGGTGGGGTTGGCTGGTGTATCGCGGGGAATATAGCCCATGTTATTGATATGATGTACAGTGCTCGTAATTTCGGAACGCCTTCGGACTTTGTGCAGTGCAACTATTTGTCATGTATACTCGCTCCTACCTAACATAAGACCACGGACATGCTATATGAACTAATCCCAGTGATGAAATCATGATCCCCGAGCTACTCTAGGTGTCTTGCAAACCAAGCTTCCTGTATCGCTCAATAAACCTGTCGAACAGATGTCAACAGATCGTCGCAAGGAGACGAGAATAAATAAGGTTACCTCGAGCACATAGCGTTCCTCTTCCTTCAAGGACTCGAGGAACTCGCCAGCCGATTCTCTTGTCATGTTTTCGTTCTTCACCAGAGCGCCGACCAAGGCCTCGTAGACGTCTGGTACGGGCCAGGTAGGGCCGCACAAGTAGAACACGCCGGCTTGGTTTTTCAGCATATCCGCCAGTCTCCCGGCGTCCTCCAGCATCTTGTGTTGGATATAGACCTTCTTGGGGCCGTCGCGGGAGAACGCGAGGCCGGCCTTGGTAATGACCTTGTCGAGGATGTAGGCCTCGATTTCCTCGCCGTACAAGAATTCCTGGTGCTGGTGACGAGAACCAAAGTAGTAGTACGTCGGGCCGACTTGGATCCCTTGCTGGGAGAGCCATGCACGATGTTGGAGGAAAGCGCGGAACGGCGCAGCACCCGTACCGAGACCAGCCATGATGATGGGTTGGGTATCGTTCGGAGGTAACTAATCCGGGCATCATCAGAAGTAGGGAAAGGGGTTACGAAGAGCGTTCGCACCTTCATCACGCTGGGCTTGATGGAGACCGTCACCTCTTGTCCAGGCTTAAGGCCAGCCAGGTATCTAGTACACTGGCCGTGACGACGTTCGCCTGTCCATTTATTCAGCGCCTCGCAGCAGAGTTAGAGTGGCACAAATTATTCACCATTCGGAGCTGTCCACTCGACTGTGACGACCAACAGGTCGACGCGATCGCCGACTACACTCTGCGCACTGGCGATGCTGTAGTGCCTAGGTTTGATATCACCGATCATCGCACAAAGTATCTCAATGCCAGGTTTGGCACTAGGATAACGGCGAAGGACCTGCGCAAAGGTGATCGTGTCCTTTTCGTTGAGCTTCTTGAACGTTGATGAGCCTTCAGGAGAACCGATGAATTGCAAAGCGTATTTTTCTGCGGGCTCGGTAGCGTATGGTGCGAGGTCGGTATAGAATGACTTGGGTGGTTCCCCAAAGAGGTCGATCTGTTGTTGGAGAGCCTGAAATACGGTACGGCTGTGCATCCTCTCTTCGCCTTGGGCAGGGACGGTGATCACCCGATCGGGATCGACGCCATACCATGCACAAAAGGCCAACACCTCCTCCGCATCATTCCAACCATGTATGCCAAGCGCTTCCCCGATGGCGTATTTGAGACCTGTACCTTCGGTGTTAAATTCGAGGTGAAACACGTTCCGGTCGTAATCGAGTGGTGTGAGTCGGCGGTTGACGGTACACGTCACCAGATAGGTACGTTCCGCCAGCTCTGGATGGAGGGACGGAACTTGCGGGAACTCTTCGGATTCTGGTGGAGCGGGAAGCAGTGGAGTGAAAACCGAGGGGAACAGAAGGTGCTTGGCAGCCTCATGCCAGGAGGACACCTTTGAACCGTTGTAGACGGTCTGGCCAGAACCGGTATCAACTGCAATGGTATTAAACTCGAAACGTCTGAGAGTGGGAATGGTATTCGCGGCGACTTTGTGAAGCTCTACCTGAAGGAGCGATTCCCATGTACGCGCATTGATTCTGGAGAAAATATCATCGCGGAGCCCGTTCGGAGCAAGCCCAAGAGCAAATCTACGGATAACGGCTTGGTTGGACACCTTCCCGAGGTATAACCTCAAGAACGTGAGATAGATGATCAAGCTCTCGGCGGTCTCCCTGGACACGGCACCGGAGTGTATCTCCGATGCTATTGAGTTCGCATCGATGATGTATAACCTTAGCTTCCGTTCTAGGGCCAGTCCCAATACTTTAGGGTGGAGGTTCTCCTGCAACTCAGCGCCCGACCAAGACGTGACAATGAGGACGGCCGAGCCGGGCTTGGCGCATTCCAAGATAGAATGTGACTTGAGTAACTGGGACTCGATGATACACGTGAAATCCGCCAGGCCGCCGCCATTCAATGGGAGCGCCAAGGAGATGGGTAAGAAATTGGGATCCTCTTTATTCGGGGATAGGATGATACGATCTGCAACGATCCCACCAGCTCTGCTGAAAACGTCGTGATCGGTCAGCCGACGCATAGAAATCCCGCGGGAGAACGTATCGGCGACGAGCTGGTGGAAGGAAGTGAGTTGATTCGAGGGGGTACTGAGGAACACCAATTTCGTCCCCACGTTTCCCGGGCTAAGCGAGGCGTTGAAAAATGACGACAGATGGGAGTAGAACACACTCGGATCAGAGAGAAATTCCCTCCCTTTCTCTGGGGTGACCGGCTCGGCGCGGATCATCGGGCCTGATCCGGTGGGATCATAGAGAGCCGCGAACACATCGGCAAAGAGGGGACCTCGGGTAGTCTCATGAGGTACGTCATCGAAGACGTAGATCTCTTTCGCGCTAGGAGGGATAGTCCTCTGAAGTTCATCGGCTGCCCATGGACGAAGGACCCTGACGATCACCACGGCAGCTCCAACCGTCCTGGATACCAAGGCTTTGGCGAGGAGAGCGAACTGCCCATTCAAGATGACGAAGACGGTGCGTGCATTTTTGTCGCCGGCGAATTCGAAAGGGGCATAGCCGGCCATACGGACGGCCTCCGATACGGGCAAGCAGGAGAGATCATTGGGCAAGTTCGAGACGAAACTGTGACCATGTTCGCGGGCGGCGCTATGGTGATCGAAGATGTGCACTACATGCCAATTCTTGAGCTTGTACGCGAGAAGCGCGAGGTCGATAGATTCCTGCGGCGTCGCGGACAGGATGACTGCAAGCGAGTCGGGAAAGATGCTGAAGGAGGTGGAGAGTGATGCAAGGGTTGGGGAGAGTGCGAACGTGTCTCCAACGGGAGTGACCGCAGGAACTTGGACGATCAACCGACTGCGAGAGGAGGCGGGGGGTAGATAGTTTAGGGAAGCCGTCATTGCAGCGAGGCCGACAGGGGTGGTGTAGGCTGTCAGGATGGCCCCATTGATGGCATCCTGGCTGGTACCCTGGGACAAACGCCCGACGATACTGAGGCCAGCGCCGGCTCTGGTCTGGAGGGGCACGACAGGGGCAGAGTGGTCGAGAGAAGCGGCCCACGACTTTGTGAGTGTCCCGAAGCCGATCTGTTCGGCGATGTCGTAGACGTAGACGGCAGAGCTGACCGCTGCGCGCGAAGAAAGGAACTCGACGAGATCTGAGGCGGAGGCGAGCTGAGAGGGACCTCCGGGGGGGAAGAGGAGGGACTTGAGGTCGTCGGAGAGGGCGACGAGGGTGGGGGACGGCGACGTGGATGGCGTGGCTGAGCGCGATGCCATTCTGGGGCGTTTCGAGTGGGTCTGGGTCCTGTCTCGCTGGGCATTTTGAAGGAGAGTGTGGGACACGATTGTGCCATGGTCGTGCAATATCGGATCACGTGGCGACGGAGCGGAACGTGCTTGGTCGGCCGGGGATTGCTCAGCACAAAATCGTTCTATTTCCTACGCTACGTGTATCATCGTCGACTTGCTCATTTGTCGTAGCCGGGTCCCGCCCTACTCGCGAAGCGTGTTGAACATTCGGTCACCCTGTGTCGGCGACGTCAATGCGGTCCAGACAGGCGCGACATGCCACTCACAGTGTCCCCGAGTCCAGGCGAAATCAGCCCATCTCGTGTCAGTTGCGGGTCCACCGCAGAAACCCAGATCTTCCGTGAACGCGTCTGTCAGCTAGTCAAGAATGAGTGGTGCGGAGTCACCTCAAGATCTGGATAGGTGGCCTCGATGTGTTTCAGGCCAGTTTCAGACCCCAGCACGACGAGCAGCTTGATCTTCTCCGCTGTGTCGCGTGATTTTCGGTGCAGAGGCCGGTGCGAGGACTACTCACGAGGAATTCCCCACTCGACCAGCATGTTCAACGCAGCGCATGCAGTCCCACCCGTAGCAACGAGCGGGTCCAAGAGAAAGACCACGTCCACTGTCACGACAGATGGCAACTTGGAATAGTCTACCAGCTGGCATTAACACGCTGCTCTGCAATGGCGTAGAAACGCACATTCAACTGGTTGCAGGGTAACTTTCTCTCGGAACAGGCCAAGGTGGTAAACGGGAGCCGAACTACGTATACGTGAGGCCATTTCACGACCCCGGCTTCTCGTGGATGCACATACGGGAAAAGCTTGAGAAGCGCGTCCGCCATACCCAAGCCAGCCCTAAGAATCGGTGTCAGGCCAACTCGCGGTTTGATGACAGTCCCCGTGAACGGTCCAATCGGTGTTTGCTATCGACGCCTATCGGCGCTCAGTGCGCCAGGGACATTTCACAGACACTCACCCCGTGGAATGGCTCTTGCTCGAGGTCTCTCGAGGCCTCTATTCCCAATATAAAGCTGATGTCGTGGACACCCTGTGTTCCCTCACTTGATGTCGTCGTCTGCAACCAGGTGCTTAACACCCACCTCACGAAAGTCCTTGGGGTTGGTCGTCGCCAACCGAAGTTGGGACAGGCGAGCATTGATGATGGGGTGCGATAGAACATGGCGCTTTCCAGGCATGACGGATATCAAGACACTACTGGTGCTGGTGCAACGACAAAAAGAACGTTCCAAATCAGGCGATGCTTGATCCTATCGTCTCTTGTACTCGCATGACTTCAAAGCGCCAGCACGCGACATGAGTCCCGTCCACTCCTGCTCCGAAATCACCCGTCTCGCCACCTTTTTGAACTGAATTAGCGTAAAGTGACTGTTGCGGTCGTCCTGTGAACAGTGTCATCCATCGGCAACCGAAGTCTTCAAGGGCGACTACCTTGTTTTGCAGCTTGAAGCCGATGGCACCGATCAGCGACGTGAACTCATCTGCACTTGTGACGCGGCTAGCAACCTCGGCGATCATCAACTCTCCCCTAGTACCAACTCTGTAAGTGCGAGTCAGCAAGACGACGATGCGCTACGCACCCCGGTCGAAGGATCCTCCAAGCCTCGCTTATGCATTTCGGCCAGTTGGTGCTCATGAGGCTCAGCGCACACACCACGACATCGACGATCTGAGCCTCGCCCTGTGTGGGCTCCGCGGATTGGGGTTCAGAACCTGGCAACGGCACCCGAGCGCAGATGTCCGCCTCCGTGACATAGGCTCCATCAGAAACGAGGTCGAACGACAGCACAGTGAAGTTCTTCGAGAGAAGAGCACGGGCGAGCGCAGCATCCCCACATCCCAAGTCTGCGATCACCGTCTTGGGGGGATAGGATGATAGTTCCGAAATGTAGTGCGAGACTGGATTTGATGGCCAAGACTGCACCTGACGTCTGAAACCTGCATGGTACTGCCATCCGAATGAGCACTGGCGTCAAGAAATGGTAATCGTCCGCACTGACGTCTTCGAAGAGTTGAGGATCCTCCCTGATCATTTTTACCGCTTCATGACTACTCGACTTGTACAAGGTTTCATTTAGCAGTCTAGTTCGACCAATAGATTAATTCAATGTACCTTGTGGATCCAAAGACGAACCTGAAGCGAGCCCCATCCAAACTCTTCTTCAAGTTCCGTTGGAATGGGGTCAAATTGCCTGTGTCCTGAGCAGCAGGGGCCGGAGTAGGTTTGGGTGTGTCCGTGGACTGATCTGTATGCCTTGCGTTTTTCTTCTTCCTTTCCTTTTTACTCGGCAATGGGGTTTTATTGGTTGACTCTGGAGCCTTTGCTTGTTTACGAGGCTTTCCTTTGGAACTCTCTGGACTCGTTCCATGGGACGCCTGGTGTGCAAGTGCAGGCTTGTTCTTTCTCTTTCTCTTTGACGAGGTTCCATCGTCTGCGTCGTCATTGAGAGTGTCACCACCGAGAGAATTCACAAGTTTCTCGAGGTTGGCCTGGGCATTGCGGAGGAGTTCCTCTTCTTCCGAGCTGGCAGGGCGCTTGCGCTTCTTCAACTGGCGCTGGGTGTTAGAGACCGGGGCAGAAGGTACAGACCAGCCTGGAACGTCAAACAAGGGTGACATTTTGAGTGGGTGGTTTAATCCAAGTGCCTGTTGTCATCACTCCACAATGAACGGCGGCCACGCCAAACGATCTGCGGTCCTCCATAGATGGGGTCAATGCGGACGCCGCGTTTCAATACGCATCCGTCGACGCCCGCATGAGCCTACACGCTTCACAGGGTCTCGTATCACATCCTGTGGGACGGGTATAAAGAAAGCTCTCGGCAAGAGCCTTCCAGCTTTCAGGTTTTCCAATGAACCCGGACGACGAAATCATACCACCCCAGAAGAGGCTCAAAATGACCCGAGTCCAACTCGAAGTGTCATCGCACGCACCCCGTTCTACTTTTGATCCTCCCCAACACGCGCCCAACGTGCGTCTTCCTCAGGTATTTGCCCATCGATGCAATCGATCACATACAACGCGTTGACTCGATGGCAGAACGCGAGCGCCCCGTCTGCGAGTGGCGGAGATCCAAGTTCTGGACCCATCAGATATACATCTCCGGCCGCGGCAATGGTACATGATTCTCTTCGTCCTCGCCTTTTTATATGACTGAGTCGATGCAGTCGTCGGTTTTAAACTCCACGACGAACCCAGCGACAGCAATCGGAATGGCTGTTCCAAAGAGCAACGGGCAGCATTCTCTTTCGTGGGTGGGTCCCTCCCTTGGTTGTCGGTACGATGGCTGGCTGACAGAGTTGGACGACGTGCTTCACCTCCGTTTGTAGAACTCGGAAGGGCACGTGAATGGTACTCAGGCTGCATCGTCGCCAGAGACTGGGACTGTCTATGTGCGTATTGACAGCGAGCCTGTCGAGCGCATATTTTGAGTCCATCACAGGAGGAGCTTGCGTTACTTCACGACGGCATGAACGAGGCACAAGGTCGCAGCAAGGATCACGAGCTGCGAACAGCTCCTATCGTTACTCGTGATGCGTATGTGGCGGCGGGCTACCGCGACACCATGACGCAATACGGTGTTTTGGGACGCGCGTTGCAAATATTGTATGTCCGCGTGGGCCTTTGATTTCTTGTCTAACACATCGTGTCTTCAGCAACAAATCACAAGGATACTTGCCGACTGACCCACGCCTATATATCAACACCGTGAGTAAGATATTTTTTCGTCCCCGAAAAGCTGAATCATGTTCGTGAATGATCAGAATGCCCCGTTCTCTGCAGTCGTGTGTGGAGTCCAAGGATCTGGAAAGTCCCATACGGTTTCGATCCTCTTAGAAAGCATGTTCATCTCGAACCTCCGTGCTCTTGGCTTCTTACAGAAGCCACTGTCCGGTCTCGTTCTGCACTTTGGCGAAGGGGGGCCCAGCGCCAGGCCAAGTGAAGCCGCCTGGGTAGCATTGTCGGATATGCCTACGATCCAGACTCCTAGAGTCAGAGTATACGTTTCAAAGTCATCGCTCAAGACCATGACGGCAGTCTATGCTCCCCTTGGTTCCAGAGTAACGGTCGAACCGCTTCTTCTAAAGAAGGATGAGCTCGATGCTCAGGCCTTCCTGTCCATGATGGCAGTTGGATCGTCAGAGTCCGCGCCACTGTACATACAAGGTGTCCTGGTAAGCGAAATTTCATTTCGCTTTCCATCAAACTGATTAGTTCTAGTCAATCCTACGAGATCTCGGGGAAAACTTTAGCTATGACGAATTCATGAGACGACTAAACGACAAGAAAGAATCGTTCAATCCCGCCCAGCTGACCGGCCTGGAACAACGCATGGCCTTGCTCACGTCCTTTCTCGATACCCGCCCCCGTTCCACTCCACAAGCCGGTCGATTTGCGGCCGGCCAACTGACCATTGTCGACCTTTCGGACCCCTTTATCGATCCCGCATCAGCATGCGGGTTATTTGAGATCATCACCCGTCTGTTCGTGCGCGCAGACGTTGGCGGAACCGGCAAGGTACTCGTCGTGGACGAAGCCCACAAGGTATGCGATCTTGACAGTCCCGCGCGTCGTCGACGAACCCGTCCCATCCAGTATCTCTCCCCCCACAGAGCCGTGTCCGGCCTGACCAAGTGTTTGTTGACGCTCGCGCGAGAACAGCGCCATCTCGCGATGCGTTTGATCATCAGCACCCAAGGCAACGCGTCCCGCTCGTGATCCAAGTCGCCTCTCACGTCTCTTTCAGAACCGACCGTCGTGCCACCCGTCCTCCTCGATCTCTGCACGGTCGCCATCCTGCACCGGTTCTCCTCCCCCTCGTGGTGGGAACACCTCGCGAAACATGTCTCGGCCGACATCTCGGCCGACGACGCGTTCGATCGTGTAGTCAGGCTCGAGGTAAGGCTTTTGCGCAGCGACCCCGATTGCCGCTGATTCGTTCATGTCGTGTAGACCGGCGAGGCCATCGTGCTCGCCCCCTCCGGATTCGGCGTCTTTCCAGATGGACCGCAGATAGCGGTCGTTCCGGGTACCCAGAGGACGCTTACTGCGACCCAAATTCCCAAGTTGAACCAATTTGGTAGGCGGTACATACTGATGAAGACACGTCGCCGTGTCACCAAGGACGGGGGTGCTTCCATACTCGTCGTAGAGAATTGAAGATGCTATCTAGTTACGGGAATCTATCTATACCATGTTTTCGTAGCAATTTTAGTTATCCCATTACCTTGTCGGTATCATACGAGTGATCGAGTTACGAGGTACCCGAGATATAGTCTAAGTACAACACACAACAGTGATATGTATAGGTAGAAATATACAAGCGTGTAGGAACTTGGCCGCAAGATCATGTCCATATTACACTACGCACAGTTATGTTGTTGCAAGGGAGAAGAGTACGGCATGCGAGTCAGAAAGATGTGCACATAAAACAGCTCGTTGATAGTCATACGAGGACGGAAATGCTGGGAATGATTAGTTGAATGATGAATAAAGCCGGTATGCGTCCGGGTCGAAATAATATCCGTATGGCCAAGACAGTTGGCGTTACTCGACACGCATCGGACTTCCGGGCGCGATCATCTTCTGCGCCATGGGGTCTATGACAGACCTCTTGTTTCGGCGCCCGAGTAACGTCGCGTTGCCCATGTCCAACTCGAAGCCCGTTTGACCCCCCGTGCGACGGCCGCGATCGCGGGGTCCAGCTCGTCCATCCCATAGGTTCTTGTTCGGGATGGCAGGTACGTCTATATTTCGTGCTGCAGCTGCCTTCATGTCTACCGGGCCAGCGCCATCAACTTGACCTCGTCGATGGCGGACCTCGTTGAGTAGACTTTGGTCGTCATCGACGTCTTCATCGTCCTCGTTGAGCCCATGCAAAAATCCTCTTGCTCCCGCACCGCCTCGTCCATTATAGGCGCGGCGACGCGCCCCTTCTTCCTCCATTCGGTGCACCGCATACGTGATATCGAAGGCCTCCTTCAAGGTTGCCAATCCGGGAGAGCGTGCCGATTCGACTCCACCATGTGCGGCGGACAAGAGGGGCGAGTCAAGAGGGGGGGTCTGGAGATAAGAAGAGGGCGTGGGTGGGGCTAGTGGTGCCGCAGATGTGCTACACCAAGGATGCGCCAAGAATTCGTCTATGGTATATCGTTGAGCTGGGTCTACACAAAGCAGGTGCTCTATGAGGTCCTTGGCTAGAAGTCCAATGAGATCGATGTCACACATCCAATGATTCTAAAATACCTGGACCGCTGATATGATCCCAGAAAGGGCTCAAGAATGTATAGCATCCTCGAGCGACTTTTTCGGTGAGAACAGTAATGCTCTCGTCGTAGAACGGAGGGAATCCGCAAAGGAGTGTGTAGAGAACGCAGCCAAGTGCCCACATGTCGACACTTTTCGAATAACGTTCATCTTTGACAATCTCAGGAGCGGTATAGCCAACGGTCCCGCATGGCGTCATGGTTTCCTCGTTCCAAACTATCTTCGATAACCCGAAGTCGGCAATCTTGACTCGCCCGATGCCACCACCACCGACTCCTGGTATAAATTCGCCCTCATCTTCCTTGTCTTCGTCATACGGACGCCGTACGACAATCTTGGAAGGAATTATGGGTATCCGTTCAAAGAGCAGATTCTCCGGCTTGATATCCCTGTACGAACCGGAAAGTTAACTATAGCGAGGATAATACCGTTCTGGACAGGCTCACCGATGAACTACGCCACGCTCCTCGTGCAGATGTCGAATTCCATGGGCGACTTGAAGGATGACATGCCTTGCAAGATGCTCGCTGAAGTAAGTGAGCTTGACGATCTGATGAAATAGTTCTCCACCCTCCATGACTAGATATGCACGTGAATCAAAACTGCCGATCAAAGGGATATGACTACTTGCGTTCGAGTACCAGGAAATAATAATCCGGTGATTCCGAAAACGAGATCAAGGTGACTATTGATGGATGATTCATACCACGCATGATTTGGACCTCTGCGAACGCTCAAGGACTCGTTGAAGTCTCTGGTACACTGAACGTACCTTTAAGGATATTTGCACGCTTGGGACAAAAAAAAAGTATGGTTAGACACGGTGTCACGCCAGGAGCAGAAAGTAGAGATGTCCACCTCTGTGATGCGCGGCTTTTTCTTAAACTCGGGGCTGAGATATTTTTCGCCGGCCTTACAGAGGGACGTTATGGAGGGATATGATGTGCGTAGATGGGGCCAGGGAAGGGGAGAGGGTGGGGTAATATGAACTACTGGAGGACGATCTCGGGGCGTGGGTACTTACCTGGGATGCATTCAGCTCGTGCTTTCGGACTACTTTGACTGAGCGTCGTTCTCAGACGAGGGAATGGCTCGATATCTAGATTGACGTGCTCACCGGCTACTGCCTCGCCGGTCGAAAGGTCGATCGCCTTGTAGACGTTCGAGAAAGCACCACTGAGATGCTAGTGTCAGCGTAGTCCCACACGTGCGAGCACCGTATACTGACTCGCCCATCTTGGCTATGAGCTTGAAGTTCTCGAGCCCCTTATACGACGGCAAGTTTGACTTCGGAAGGTGTGGGTCCGACGCGGCAACCATCTCTCCTTTTGTGATGGTTGCGGGAGAAGGCTGAGATTGCGTGGGTGGTTCTGCGGGCGGTAGTGCGGACCCCGGGAGTGGGGGCTGTGCAGCGGTACCCTGCAGGGGCGACTTTGCGTGTTCCTGCGGGTCGGCGTCAGGCTGACGATGGTTTTGGTGTTTGCGGATGAGATCTGGCCAACGTTGGGGGTGGGGTTAGATTGCGGCCTTGGAAACGGGCGGGGCGAGACATACTTTTGAAGGCAGTGACCACGGCGGGCATTGCGAACGGCGACGGGGATGTCGAGGACGCTGAGGGCAGTGCGAGGGGGGAGGAGAACGGGGAGATGAGGGAGACTATGTGCTGCATGTGCTTTTTGTCATTCCAGCCTTGGAGCTCCGCTGCCTGACGTCATGCACCCTTCCAAGTCCAAGTTCCCTTTTCCGGACAGTGATGTAATCATGCGGTCCAGAACAATATTACGCAATAACGAGTGGTATAACAAAGAGTAAGCAGGGATGCATGCAAAATAAAGATTGGTCATCGTCCTCCCCGCTCTCCCTCCCGGGGCGCTACGCGCTCCCTCGGCGGCGTGTGCACCAGCAGGATGTTCTGCAGAGGTGTGTATCCCACCAGACTCATCGCGCTTTGTTTGTGCCTGAGCCCTGGGATCTCGCGCGCACCTACTTTTGGCGGCCCTGAAACTGGATGGTTTTGTGCCACCTGCGATCCAGCCCCATCCGTCCTCGAGGCCGCCTGCCGTCTACCTCCTGGATCACGTTCTTCATCGTGTACCAGTTCTCTCGCATTTCCATTTGGGCCACTCGCGATGACGAATACTCCGGCAAACGTAGCAGCACAGCCATAGAAAAATGTCACCATTTCGTGGAATGAGGCCCGTCGGAAGTCGCCATATAGGACCGCAGATCCGACGACAGCAGAGAGTGTGAAAAAGACAAATTGGGTGGGGATGACGATTTTGGAGTCGAAACGTTTCAACGCTCGGTTGAGATATCGAACCTGAAGGACTCCCGTGACGACAAGCACCTGCAATGGGCGATCAGCAAAATCCATACACAGTATGTGGGGCTTACGGCCAGGGTCGGGTACGTAATCCATTCGGTCACGATCTTGACCCATTCCTGTGTCAGGAGCGTGGAGATCGCCTTGGTCGCCAGCACCGTAAACCCGCCTGCCAAGAGTTAGCATGCGATCACTTCGCACAGCGGCACCGTACCAAAGACGGCACACAGGCCAATGTCGACCAGCACGGTGCGCCTCCCCAAACCACCTTCACTCAAAGCACAGAGAATGATAGCAGCTACCAAGTATACGATCGAAAAAATTACGAATGAACGTCGTGTTATCGCTTCAATCAGACCATCGGGCGTCAGCACGGGTGGCGGTCCGTCTGATGATGGAGAAGAGAGTACTACGGTGGTTGCTCCAATGATGGCAAGTAGAATGCCGAAAATGTCACGCTGCGTGCTGATTAAGGCCCCACTCCAGAATTGCACTAAATATACCTTACCGGGCGGAAGCGTTCATTTAGAAGCAGCGGTGCGAAGAAGCAATTGGCGACCAAGGCAAACTAGAAAAAAAACAGTTGAGTGGGACAGCCACATTAAAAGAGCGAGTTGGTCCCACCGTCCCGAGCGGCGCAACGATCGAAGCAGGTGCGAATGCATAAGAAATGAAGTTGCCGGTCTCTCCGATATTCATCAAAACGAAACCAGACCACCTAAATAAATGAGTCGGGCACATGATCAAAGAGCACACACGAGTGACGGACCATAGCTTAGAGCGCAAGTAATCGCTCTCTTTTGCTGCGTGTTTGGCCGTGTCCTGTGCGGTGCCTTTACCCTTGTTCGACCGCGTGTTTTGTTGAGGAAAGACGTCGTCGACAAGCATCGCCGAGTTGTCTGCCGGATGACATACACGACCGCTCACCGAATCTGATGAATCGTCCCCAAGCGCCATGCGCACGGGCAGGAAGCGCGAAACGAACGGCTGTTTGCGTTGACGACGCCTGGTTCGCGCAGTGTTGGTACTTTTTCGGCTTCGGGTATCATCACCGTTGACGGAGACCTGGTACTGGCCATAACCATAGCTGGGTGAGGGCGGTTGGCTAGTGGATCGGCGGGAAATAAGCGGCTGCGTCTCGAACTGGTGGCTCGGCTCCGTGGTCTGCTGCGCAGCGCCCAAATGGACACCGTTGTCGGGATGGAGGGACCTTGAGCTCGTGTCGCGCCCGGGAGGTCTACTCTGCCGCTCGATATCTGTGGAGCCGTTTTGGCGCTCGCGCTCGAGCCTCAGATGGGCGAGTTTTTGGAGATTGAGGGCCAAGGATATGAGGACATTGCCCGCAATTGAGACGCTGATGCCGATGATGGTCTCGAGGTCAAGATGGGGCAGAACGATACCTGGATCGTCTGCCCAGGACATGGAGGATTTGACGAGGACTGTCCCCAGCAGTCTTACCGATGAAACGTTCCGGAGGGTTGGTGCATCACAAATCTTTTTATAGAATACTGTTCCCACGCGGTTCGGCTGTACACCGTCAGTCAGTGACGCGAGTTTGTCCACTCGTCATGCGCGCCCAGCACACCGCACACTCGTTTCCCGCATTCCCCGTCTACTCGTGCGCATTCATCGCCGACGACCAAGTCCTCGTCGGCGCAGGCGGCGGCGCATCGAGAACGGGCATAAAAAACAAACTAGTGCGTTCGCGACGCGCCCGCGTTGCGCCCATTCACCCAACCTCGACTAGAGACTGTTCCGCGTATCCGATGACAGACAGCTACACACGCTCAGCGAGCTGGAACTCGGCAAGGACGAGGACGCACCCATGAGCATGGCAGCTCATCCCCAGGTATCACATACAAAGCATGACCGTGGACGTTTAGTCACCCATGGATACAGAGCAGGACTCTCGTGTGCGGTATAAATAGCGGCGCAGAAAGGCTGCAGAAAGGGGAAAACGAGAATTGCAGAAAGTTCTCCGTGAGCACAGACGAACACAAGTATGTCTTCTTCTAATTTGCGTCTTGTTCGCTGCTGACGTCGTGGCCAAGGTTCACCCAGTTGGCGACGTGCAGCACGCTCACCTCTGGTAGCCCGGATGATTACCAGGTCTGTCTCAAGTCACTGCGGTCAACAATATAGCCAACCCATTTGCAGCGCGTCACCGTCCTCTCACCCGATGGCAAATATTTAGTCGTTGCTGGTGCCCATGATGTAACACATTTATTCGTTCGCACATTACAACCGCTCTCAACCGAACCTCTCAGTGCTCTATCCTTGATTACGACTCCCTTTCCCCCGTGATCCCCTCCGTACGTGTCAGCGAAGGAGAAATATACGACGTGTCGCTGTCCTCATCACGCGTGCGTTGATCCTTCCATATCCCAGCTATTGCTCCAGAACTCCTATTCTAGCTCTTTCTCGCCACAAGCAAAAAGCTTGTGGTATATTCCCTTCCTGCTCATGCGGATGGTGACGAGCACAAGGCCGTAACTAGACTTGATGTGATTGAAACAATTGAGATTCCCTCGATATCCGGGGTTCCCTCCGGATCGAACATGACGTTTCGCGCTGCAAGGTAAGTCCGGGCGCGCCACTTGCTCTATTCTAGTCATCATTCCAGTAGATTACATCCCACGCGTCAAGACACGTTGTATTCCGTGGTCAATGTGACCTTACCTCGTGTTAAACGCGAGAAGCTCGCCAAGAAACGGGCGTACGTTCTGAAGTGGAAGATCACTGAAGATGGCGGTTCCTTTGATGCCAGTCTAGAAGCTATCCGAAAAGTCTGTGATGGTAACTTGACGTGCTTTGACGTGGGGTGCGTGTGCTGCCTTGACACGTGTAAACCAGCAAGTGAACTTTGACAGCGCGGATGGCAAGCTACTTGCCTTTGGTGCATCAGACTACAGTCTGGGTGTTTTGGATTCGAACACTTTGGGGGTGAGTGAGACTCGAGCTTTCTGCGCCGTCTCATCAACAAGCCCGCCATATTAGCCACTGTTGTCCATCTTGAAAGCACACGAGTTCCCGGTCACCACTCTACGATTCAGTCCTACTTCAAAGCTGCTCGTGTCAGGTGGCGTTGACAGTTCCATACGCGTGGTCAGCATTCCCGAAGTCTTTGGGGGTCAATGTCAGTCCTTTCCTCTATGCCTCCTTGCATCATCCTCATGTTTATTGACAGCCTGGAGCGCCATCATTATCATCCTCATTGCTGTATTGATCATCATCGTTGCCGTCTTGATGCAGAAATGAATGCTAGTTATCTCCGCGAGCCGCCTGTCCAGTACTCTGTAGCCTGGTTCTGTACTCATGTCGCCCTCTCGCCGCTCGTTGCTGTATTTATGATACATATTAGATTTTCCTAAGCTATACCCAGCGTGGTCGATAATCCGATCAGTCGTAATCCTCTTCCTCCACCAATTTCCGCTTGACGCCGCTGGACGGCGTGCTGGTTGTCTGCACCTCCTCCATCGCCTCGTCTGCATTGCTTTCCTCGTCCTCGTCGTCCCCGCCTCCACCAAACAAATCTGCTTCCTCACCATTGTCGCTTCCCTCTTCAGCGATGATGGGTGCAGGCGTCCCGCCCATCTCAATGTCAGTAGGGGTGATCGGCGGGCCCACAGCAACAGGAATCGCCGCTGGCTCCATATCCGCATCGTCCTCCTCTTCCTCGAGCGCGCGCACCTCCTCCTCCTCGATCTCCTCGATCTCCTCATCATAGAGCCTCACGCTCGGCGGGGGCTTGTTCGGGACGAGGTCAAAGTCGACTGCGGTGAGCGTCTCTGCGTCCGGGGGCATTCGGACGCCAAACACCTCGGGGACGGCGGGGAGGGGCGTCGCGTTCGTTTGGGAGGCGAGGGACATGAGGTACTGGCGGGCGTGAGCGCGAGCGCGACGGGTGGGCGGGGACGCACCTCTTTCGGCACGCGGCCTCCGAATTCCCAGCCGACGCGGGCCTGGACGGCCAGGGTGATGTCGTCCATCTCGATTTTGGACGTGCCGGAGCGACCGGCGTGTTCTGCGTAGACTTGGGCATCGGACAGGACCTGGGTGGTGTAGCGGTGCGCGAATTCGAGGAGCTGGTGGAGCACGCCGGGTTGGGAGTCCTGGACCGAGGGCGTCGAAGCGAGGAAGAGCGCGATGGCTCTCGCGGTGGGCGGGAGCGTCTCAGATGCTTGAGCACCTTGAGGTCGAGACATTGCCAACGATCAACAAACTCGTGGGAACTACAAAGTAAGTAATTAGAATTGGAACATATCGTCCCTAGGAAACACCAAAGGAAAGACTAATACAGTACTGAACCAAAGTTCGCAGAGATATAAAATATAATCGATATCACAACCCTATTACCATGTTACCAGAACATCAATCAGCATACAAGACGTGCTTCTCTGCACTTTCTAGCCATCCACGCAAGTCGCGGTCGCCTTCGAGTCCTATAAACATTTGGTGAAGGCTGTCACGGTATCGAAGAGCGGATATGCTCGGGCCAAGACGCGCCTGGACCTTGCCCATGAGCTCAGAGTGCGTCACCTTGGGGTGAACGCGAATGGCGATCAAGTCGTCGGTGACGCGGTCGAAAATTTTGATCTTGACAAAGGCGATCTGAGGATTACCCGCAGACATGTGGGGTGCATTCAAGTTGGTCGTCGCTGATGAATGTGAACGAGAACGGGACGAGAGGGATGGCTGAGATGAGTGCAGCGACGACGGGGACGAGGTCGTATACTCGGGCCATTGAGTGTTAGAGATACCGGATCCGCGAGATGCCCGCAAAATATTCGTGTGACCATTCGACCCGTAGGGCGCCGACGTTTCCCCGTTGTAGTAGAGGTGAGCGTCTGGCGGACGAACGGAGGGGTGCGTGTCAGACCGCTTGTGGGTAGCACCGCTCACTCTGTGCAAGGGGTGGGAAGGGGGTGTGCGATCCTCTCCATAGTCGGAGCCGTCGCTGCGCTCGTCTCGGTCGGTGAGTTTCATTTCGCCGAGGGTGTCGCGAACTTCCTGCTCGAATTCGCGAGTGACCTGATCACCGTGCGCGACGCCGACAGGGTCCTGGTCTGTACCATCGGAGAAGAGCGCGCTGATTTCATCATAACGGGGCTCAATGTCATTCTCTACGTCGCCTGGCTTTGAAGCAAGGAAGGTGCGAATGAGTTGGTGCTCCAAGATGTAAGAGGCGCCGACGGCGTTTAGGTCGCAGAGCTTTCTGATGTACTGGTCCAACTCGAGCCGTCGCATGGCAGTGACCTCGTCGTCGACCTTGTCGGTCGGACCAGGCATGAAGGGGAGAATGCGAGGTGAACCGTCCCGGCCAGCCTCTTGTGGGAATACCTCCAAGAGGTTGACTTGAAAGTCGTAAAAGTCGTTGTAGGTTCTAAAGAGGACGAGCTGTTTGGCATTGGGGAGAACGTGTGGATCGACGGGATCATAAGGTTGAAATATGGTATCAATGCGGAACCAGTACTCGTCCATCTCGTGGTGGAACGAGACGACCTCTGCAGAGAGGAGAATGCCGTCTGGCAAGGGTATCGGGGAAGGAGGGCGGGGTGCAGGTTCGGGGACGGGGACGGGAGCAGGTTCGGGTTTGGGGAGTGGCGGTTGAACGGGGAGGGGAGGTGCGCTGGTTTGCGAGTACGGACTGTTCGGGACCGAGGACTGGGAGTCGTCGATGACGCCGAGGGAGATGCTGTTTTGCTTGTAGTTGATCATGGCCTTTTTCCAGTCCTCGACCTTGGGGAGGTCGCCGCAGTCCATGAGGGCATCCACGTCCTCGATGGGGATGTTGGATACGGGATCGCGGAGCTCGACAAAGGACGCGGGGATGAGGCCAGGACGGCCGAGCTTTCCGATGGGCTTGGCGACGAACCACTCGCGGTTGGACTGTGCGACGACGGAGATGGGCTCGCCGGCCTTGGCGTCGAGCTCGTCGGCGCGCTCTGCGACAAAGTCGTGGAGGACGACGGCATAGAAGACGCGGGTCTTGGGCGTCCTTGGGGACGGGAGGGCGCTGAGGATGGGGACGGAGGTGCGGATGCTGGGGACGGTGAGAAGGCGGGGGCAGGGAGAGAGGGAGACTCACGCGGGGAGGAACTCTTCAAAGTGGGACTTGGGGACTTGGCCGCGCGCGCCGGTGACGGGATTGTGGACCCGATACGAGTCGTCGCCCGGATCTGCAGTTACGTAGAAGAAGTCGCCCTTTTGAAAGGCGAGTTCGTGGGGCGCGGTGGGCTGGTGCGGGGCAATGGCGCGGACGACCTTGTGCGGGGGCTGCGACGCGGACGCGGGCTTGACGAGCGGGAGCGGCGTCGATATCTGCAGGCGGTGCGGGTCCCGCTGCAGCGACTTGCGCAGCGTCTTCATCGTCGTCGTCGACAACCCAGATTATGTAACACACTCAAAAACGACCGTCCCACTGCTCCCGTCTCTGATTGCGACCATGGCGGCGAGGAAACTGCAGAGTGCGTCCATCCACCCCATGCCCGACGACGACGCCCATATCCCCCACAGCCGAGATAGACCGCACCCTCAAAAAGGTCTCAGAGGGCGTCGAGCTCTTCGAGAGCATATACGACAAGATGCAGGCCTCTACAAACCAGACGCAGAAGGAGAAGCTCGAGACGGACCTCAAGACGCAGATAAAGAAGCTCCAGCGTCTCCGCGACCAGATCAAGACCTGGGTCGCCAGCAACGACATCAAGGACAAGTCCCTCCTTCTCGACAACAGGAGACTCATCGAGACGGTACGTACGCGCTACCGCATCACCCGGAGCTGTCCCCGTCCCATGCCACCTCGTCTCACCTTGTCCCGCAGCAAATGGAAAAGTTCAAGGCCTGCGAAAAGGAAATGAAGACAAAGGCCTTCTCCAAAGAGGGCCTCACCCAGTCCGCAAAGCTCGATCCAAAGGCCCAGGAAAAGCTCGAGGTCACCACCTGGCTCCAGCAGTCCGTCGAAGACCTCACTCTCCAAGTGGAGCAGTCTGAGGCAGAGATCGAGGCCCTACAGGGTGGTGGTAAGAAGCGCGGCAAAGGCCAGTCCACCACAGCAGGTCGTTTGGACGACCTCGAGCATCTCAACGAACGCCGAAAATGGCACGTCAGTCGTCTCGAACTTATCCTCCGTCTGGTCGACAACGGCTCCCTCACTACCGACCGCGTCCTCGCCCTCAAAGAGGACGTCACCTACTTTGTCGAGAACAACGCCGTGCGCTCATTTGCTCTACCTTTTGCGTTCATTCTCACCGGCGCCACCAGGAGGAGGACTTTGACGAGGATCTAGGCATCTATGACGACCTGCATCTCGAGGAAGAGGAAGAGAAGTTTGGTTTGGCAAACGATGATAACGAGGGCAGCGACGACTCGGACGCACAAAGCGAAGGCAAGCTTTTTTATGTCCCTCCACTGTGCGCGCCCGACTTGGCAACAGAACCACCACAGAGACACAAGAAGCATGACAAGGACGAAGAAAGCGTTGCAAGCGGTAGCAAACGAGACGACAGCCCTGTTCAAAAGAAACCGAGTGTGGGCCTGCAACTACGGAGTGAGTTTCGAGTTCCTCGCGCGTGTTTCTTTGTTGAACGACAATCCAGAACCGTCACTGGCAGCAGAGTGTGAGTATTTCCGTTACAATGTGCCTGCCCATCATAACATGGCGCCTCCAGCGAAACCACCACCAAATCCAAACTTTGCTCAACAACCCATGTCCAGCATATTGAAAGCAGGCTTACCTCCAGCTCCTCGCCCTCCAGCTACGCTACCTCCTATCCGATATGCTGCCGCTGCCGCTGCAGCAGTTTCGTCGACCTCTCCGGCAACAATGGCACCCTCGACACCAACATCTTTGACAGCACCAAACGTATTGACCACGCCCGCGCCAGGACCAGCGATGGCGCCATCAATAACAACCTCGCTATCCCAGAACATGCCAGAGTCACAGCTGTTGTCGTCGCCAAGCCTGACGCACCCTTCGGTGACGAGCCCTATGTTGTCGTCTGCCTCTGTATCACATCAACCGGATGGATCCTTCTACTCTGGACAAGATTCACCTGCAATATCAGAAGCTGTTCCAAGTTCTGTGAGTGGTCCCGCTGCCTCCTCGTCTCCACAACGTACCATGCTGCACAAGGGTATGCTGCACGATTTTGCGCGTCGAATTTTAGGTAACCACATTTGCAGAGCCGGCAACGTCGCCTATGCTGCCTAGAGCTGCTTCGCCTGCTGTCCCAGTACGTTTTTCGTCCGCTAATGGTTTTGAATGAATGAAACTCAACGTGCGCGCATATGCAGGCCTCGGACGCTCAGCAGCCGCAGGCCAATGGCGCGTCCCAAGCATCTCAGTTTACCGCGCCGCAACCTATTCCGTCTGGACCTTCACCCCTTCCTCGACAGGTTCAGCAACCATCTACACCGGGACTTCCAACCCCTTCTGGCTCTTCCTCACAACTCCCTCAGTATCCTCCTGGCGTCAAGGTGCCGCCTTCCACTGAGCAGCAACCGGCTACTCAGGAACAACCTACTGCAGGAATGCTCAGACCGCCTTCAGTCAATCAAGCCCAACAAGCCCCAAATCGGCCAGCGACAACATCGTTCCCAGGATCCTTGTCAGACCTTGTTGCGTCGTTTGAGACAGTGAAGCAAAAGGGTAAGTCCCAAGCTCGTGTTCCGCGCAGCTCATTTAGACGCGCCGCAGCCCCTCACCGCATGAATAACCTGGGTGAAGTACACAAGCTACTGGAGGGTGGTTACACCCACGCTCCCCAGCCTATTGATACAGAGAAGTGAGTTGCGAGGCCGTGAGCATAGTGACAGACACTTAATCCGTCTACAGGCCAAAGTACTATGTCCCCCGACATCCATTCAGCGCACCCTCGTTTTATCCTCAGACGCCACATCCTGTGCTGACCTCGCCTGCTCTATTCTCCCAGATCGACGTAGAGACCCTCTTCTACGTGTTTTACTACCTCCCGGGAACATATCAACAGTGCGTTATCCCTTTTTCCGTATGACTCGGAAGACTCAGTCCACTATAGATACCTTGCAGCCAAGGAACTGAAACGCCAATCATGGCGATTCCACGTCAAATACTTGACGTGGTTCCAACGACACTCGGAGCCGCAGGCCATCACAGAAGAGTACGAGCAAGGAGTATATGTCTACTTTGACTGGGAAGGGTCATGGTGCCAGCGCAAGAAGAGCGATTTCCGATTTGAATACCGTTACCTTTCAGAGGACTAATTTCTTTCTTTCTTGAACCTTCGTTTATTCCGTCCCTGCTCACGTTCGGTACTCAATGTAAATTAACCGTAGCATTGCTCTTTGGACGTGGTTATTCTAATGAAGCATGTATTGCGAAAAGTCAGTGACATCACTCGAGTACAACTACCGCTCCCAGAGCTTCAAAGGTCGACTTTAGTTTATCCGCGTCCTCTTTTGACAGATTCTCCTTGAGGACTTTTGGAACAGACTCGACAAACTTCTTGGCCTGCAAGCAAAAGATGGGCGAGTCGATTCAACGTCAGACAGCAGACACTCACGTCTATGAGGGTGAGATTGGGCACCAGCGCCTTGACCTCGCGAATGATTTTTGGTTTAGCAGCAGCGTCGAACGAGTTCAACATGACATTGAAAATAGTCTTTTCCTTGGGTTTCTCCTACAAACTCGTCAAAGAGACACGCACGCGTCTGGGGGCCCGGCTCACCTCGGCAGGGGCGTCCTCGGCGGGTGCAGCGGCCGCTGGGGCAGTCGCCGCTGTGGGCATGGCGATCTCTTGGATGTTGAGTCGGGTCTACGGGACGGTGAGTTGGGTTCTGCGGGCGCGTGAGGGAAAGGGGACTCGCCTTGAGCAATGAGACGAGGTCGGCAGCTTGGAGGAGCGTCAGGCCCGAGATGTCGTCGACGATGCGGTTAATGGTGGGGTCTGCGGGCGGGGCGGTCGAGGGTGTCTCGGACGCCGTGGCGAGCCATCTCGAGGGACCTGCGCGCGCGCACGAAGCAAGCCTGGCGGACGGCACGTGAAGACCCGGATTTGCAGGTCATGGAGAGGGACGTACCGTAGCGAGGTCGACCGGGACGCCCGGAGAGTGGGGAGGAGACGGCTCTAGGCAGGGCTGAGCGTGCGACGGGAGCAGAAGGAGAAGACTTACTGCCATTTGACGTTCGGTGCTTGGTTTGTCAAATGTCGGCGCGTGCAAATTTGGGAGGGGTTGTTGTTGGTTGTTTGTGTCCGGCCCGCTTGCTTCCGTCCTACCAGTACTAACTTGTCATTTCACCGGTTGACTGCGAGTGCTTGACTGCACAAAACTCCCTGCGACGGCTCTGTGGCAATAGTATTTTCAATCCGCTGCTTGCTTCCTGCGTTTCTGATTCCACCTACTGCCAACGACTCATAAGTTTTCCACATACATCCCTCGTACGGATTGAGTCACTCTCCATTGCACGATCGCATCCTCCAGCGAATAGCACGAAAGGATCGCCTGGAACTGCCATTTATTCGCGAGTAGCGAAGGGGTTCGCATTAAGCCACCACCCACATGCTCTCTCTTGTAAGCCACCGGGCTCCGAACGTGGAGAACATTGGAAAATTAATTGGGACTAGCTTGCACCAAGTTGTCCTAAATTATAGAGTACTCAAAGCCGTCGCAAATTCTGGCGCTGAGGTCTTCAGAACTGCTCACCCTGGTTATCATTTACACCCTGCCACCGGTAAGTAGGTTCATCCGGGGTAAGAGGCAAGCGGGTCGATGCTTTTCAAGAATAACGTTCATTGGCGTCGACCAACGGCACTCATTCTTATTCATCAAGCTTCTCGCTTCAGGGTGAGACAAAGTTCATTTGATTTGCGATACGCTGAACAGTTTTTGCGGCCAGTCTAATGGTGAGATGTCCACTTCTCGAACTTCCTTCGAAATAGACCTCGACAAAATTCAGGGTTGCGACTGAATTGCGAGGGACATGCTCTTCGAAGGTTTGTTTCAAGCTGAAATTTTCATGCCACCATATGGCTCAAATTCGGCTACTTTCGCTTAGGGTTCTGTTTGGAGAGCGGCATCAAGTTAACCTTGGCAAGTTGTGACGTTCACGAGCAATTCAATGCCAGGACTGTGGCTTTGTGGTTTATTGCGTGAAAGCGTCATTTTCTCGATGGTCGGTTGTGGCACCCCCAAAGTCGGTAAGCCCTGTCAGATCGGACCCGAGAGATTTACCGATCGTATGTAGAACTGATGACATCTGCAACGCGTTAAATACCGCTTTCAATCTTTTACGACTTTAGCGACTCCATCGTTCTCGCCCCCTTTCTAGCGTCTCTAGCTATCTCATCGTACACCAATGGCACTGTTGGATGCAACGTATGCCAGTCCCCTTTCCCTTCGACTAGTCGTTGATCATCCATCACAGTATGGGCGCGATGCTCGTCGGGGTCGTCATCGCATCGGTGTGAGTTCGTGGTACAGTACGCATTCTATCATACTCACAGTTTCTTCATAGCTTATATGGATGTGTGTGCCACTGATCGTTCCATTGTCACCCTGTTGAACTAGCAACACCAGGCACCTGCGTCCAGACCTATTACTACTTTACTCACTACCCTTCGGACGCGTGGTACACCAAACTTCTTGTCAGTCCGCACCAAAAAAAACGTCTCATTCTCACTTTGTGTAACAGGTCTTCGCTACATTTTGTTCAGACACTGGCCACCAGGCCCTGATAACGCATTTTAGTGAGCATAATCATCGCACATTCGAGTCTGTATTTATTCATCCCTAGTCTACACGTACCTCGTCACGTACTTTGGAGATTTCGCTGAGCTTCATAATATTGTCATGTGAGTTGGTTCCGGTTTGCAAGACCCTTGTGCTTATTCCCCTCCAGAAGCCTGGTAGTAAGTAATGGTCTTTTTTTCGGTGATTGTCATTGAGTTGCATCATAATTCAGATCGAAGTCTTCTTCAATGTGCATCACTCTATTGGCTTTGCCGTCTTGCCCTGCTCACCACGTAAATAGGGATTCACCGCATTACTTGTTCAATGCTTCATGACTGTGCGCGTCTACAGGCGTGCGTGTCTCGTCGTTTTCTGTCCGAGTTTGATTACCGACTTTGCTACAGTCAGCAATAAAAACTGGCTTGTGACCGGTGCAGTTGTAAGCATAACGTCTTTTTAGATGTGCAATTTGATTTCTTAGTTATTATACAGTTGTCGCTGGTTCTCGTTGAGTGGAGTAAGCTTTCACACAACCTAAGAGGCCTCCCCGCACTAATAGTGTTATAATGCAGTTTTGATTCTCTGTGGGTACCAGGTAGTCTTGCCCATAAATAACATTGACGTGGTGGTACGCAGACTTCAGTGTCAAGGCGTACGTGGCGTATCATATCCTGTCGTCCGCATTTCGCTTACTCTTGCTCAGCTTACCTTTCAAGACATATACTGAATTTGCTACTCTCAACGTAAATGATGTGATCTAGGCCTATAGGCAGTCTTCTGACAACTTACAGCCCATCTCAATGACGATCAATGTCGCTGCCGCTGCAGGGGATCTCCTCATAACAATATGCCTCTGTTATCTGTTGCAGAGTTCGCGAACAGGTTTCGAAAAGTAATCATTTCCGTTTATCTACTCGTGCATCCTGAATCTCGTATCAACAGGTCTGACTGGACGATCAACAAACTGGTAAGTGTCTGGCACATCAATCGAGGCCACTTCGGTGAAGTACGAGTATTACCCAGATCATGTTCAGTGTCAACACCGGTCTTCTAACCAGGTCAGTTTCGTGGATGATCGAGATGCATGTTGCTCACAACGCGGCAGTGTCTGTGCACTCAGTTCACTTATTTGCGCAAGTATCGTTTGGTACCTCGCCCCTTGGCTTATTTCCGACCATATCACAGATTTCCATATGGCCGCATGCATTCTACTACCTCGCATTTTACTACAACATCGGCCGATGTACGTCCTGTCTCGGCAGCCAAGGAGAAAACTAAATATATCACTTCAAAGTATACTGCAACTCGCTTCTTGCCACTCTGAACGCGCGAAAAGGATTGAGAAAGGGCAAGCCTAGTACTAGTGCTAGCACCAGTCATGAGGTATCCGTCTCTCAGACAAAAAAGTCAAGAACCCGCAGCTTCCTTGGACCGTCACCCAAGGTAGGACGCTTGAGAAACAGGGCAAGACACGATTTAACTATTTCGTCAGGCTGCGTCAGGCGGAATCTCGATCAAAATCGACACTACACAAGATTACGCACAGGACGAGGCGAGCATGACACGCAACAACACACATTCGCTTGACTGACGTGGTTCCCGCAGATAACCCCGTCACCCGGACTCGAAATGAAGAATTTCGATGCTGTCTGACCTCCAAAAGCGTCAAGGCGTCCTCGGGGAGGCTGTCTACGGGATGCTTGCATTCTAGCGATTTCTTTTTTTTTTTCTCACTACAATCGATTGCAATTAGTCGGTGAAATGGCGTATGACATCGCTTGTGTATATTAGTGTATGTCTGCGACGAGTAACGAATATAGACGATCATTGATGATGTTACCCGCAAACCCACCTCGCCTGCCTGACCAGAACGAGTCTTCAAATTCCGAACCATGGGCGCTCGTCGCGACCGTCAGCCCGACGCCTTACAGACGCGCTAGACGGGAGAGAGGTTTGACATGTATGGTCGATCGGTCGCTCCAACTCGGCTTGCATCCATCCGTTTCTGTCGCTGTTTGGCCTTTGATCATCCCGTGGTCTGTCACGATAAGGTTCCGATTGGCTCACAGGGTGGATATCGACAGACGTCGACCGTGGCGTGACGTTGTCTTCAGTTTCAGCTGTTGTCTGGCTTGACGGCGACTCGGTGCAACCACGTCCATGTCCACGGATCCGGATCGATCGACCTACGACCCGTTCTCGAACACCCGTTGGTCCGCTCATGTCCGAAGCCGCCTGCCAAGCGCTGTCGCCGCCCGCCGCCGCGTTCCCTCGTGCACGCGCTGCGAACGTTGTCGTCAATCACAAACACTTCGACGTCGGACGCGATGCCGAAATCAAGACCATACGGTGACGTGGTGGTGATGTTCTTTCAGGGCCGGCATGTCGAGGTGCGGCACGAAGGTGGATTCGGGGAAATTGACGTGCGCGCGACGGCAGCTCAGACGAGCACGTCCGAATCGCCCTTGGACGTGGGGACGTCACCTCCCCGATCGACTTGGCGATCTCACGTTCGCAACGAGCTAGGACCTACTCGGAGATCGTTTTTCTCTGAGATCGAACGCCCGGAAATAACATCTAATCGTAAAAAACATATCCAGCTTGCGTACCTTGTCCAGGGGGCGCCGCGGTGCTCCGGGGTCGACGCCCATTTCCTCGGCGGGACTTGACACAGGCCGTCATGTCGTCGGGCGGCCATGTAAAGTGACGTTCGGAACGAGCTACTAGCTCGAAGATTGGATAAAGGGACCGTGGCTGGCCTTTTCTTCGATCATGATGCATAGCATAAAGATCGTTCGACAAAGGTCTTCGTGGGGTCCGGAGACATCGGAGGGAAAGCATTCTGGCAACCCGACGCAGAGACAGGCACAACGCTGAGTAGTCATGGCAAACGCGACGACTCCGCAGCCCCTCGCTCATATCTGAAGGGACAGGGACGTGTATCGCGTTTGAATAAAAGACTCACTTGACCCATTCGCACTATGGTGACTTTGCACTGCTTGCCAGTGCCTGGTGAGTACTTGAGCCACGGTGAAGGCTCGGAGTCGTTACCTGGAACAGCCACCGCTTCAGGACATGCATGTTGAAGTTCATGATACCCTCAAGCTGGAATACCATCCCAACTAGGCTGACCTCGCTCCCTCTTGCCTCCGCTAAGCTGCG
>JBBPUA010000020.1:0-56129 GCA_038094355.1 Afroboletus lepidellus | reverse complement strand
CATGCCAGACCCCACAAGCGCCCCCGCGACGCCCCGCCGCCCCCCTCGCCCTCTCCGCCGCCCCTCCAGACCTCTCTGCACACTCATCTCTATCCATCGGCTAGCCCCACTTACCCGACCCTGCAGCCCCAATCCGCCCTCCATATCGATCCGACCCGCTCCCCCCATACCTTCCCCTCCCTCCAACACCCCTTCCCACACACCCCTCCGCTCCTCACCCACTCGTCCCCTCGCAACAGCTCTCCCCACCGTCACTCTCCCCAGCTCCTCCGTTCCCAGCACTATTCTCCAATCCACTCTCACGCACTCGACCCCGATGCCATGTCCCCCAGGTACAGCTATGGCCCAAGGATGGCAGGTGGCATCGAAGTCCTCTCCAGCGATCCTTCTCCCGTGAGAAACCCACCAAGACCTGATTTCTCATTCTACCAGAGCCCTGGGCGCGACCTCTCCGCGGGACGCTTGCCCTCCGAGTCTCACACGGACCGTCCAAGGCACGATCCACCGAAACTCTCACCTTTATCAGCCCGCCCATTTTTTCTCGACGATGATAAACGTCAGTCAGTGACCTCCCACAGGGTGGAAGCTCAAGAGGTGTTCCCGCGGGAGCGCGACCGTTCACGCCCCCATTTCCCGTTCTTCGACGCCACGGAGAGCCCTAGGAACATGGCCATGTCTCCTGACCCTCCTCCTGTCCAATGTCCCCCTGAGCGTCATCCGTTCCGTGTTTGGGAAGAGCAGCCGATGCAGCGCGACCCACCTCGGCGCGTTTCGCCAGTGCGCATGCCACCCATCCTATCCAGCCCCACCGAAACGCGTACATGGTCGGTGACGAGTGAAGCCGGGTACGGCGAACAAGCGACCAGGGACAGCCGCGCCACGTCGCGTCGGGATGTCGTGGAAAATGGTCCGTTGCTCCGTTTCACCTTTTGTTGGTGCTATCTCAACGCCTGTTCACCAGTGCATGTGCCCCCATTATCCGCTAGTGAGCCGCCGCCGCTACCTCACAATCCAACGCCAGTGTTTTTGCCCAGTTTGCAAACCTCGGTCGAACGCACCCACCTCAGTCTCCAGCCATTACCAATTTCGATGCAGTCTGAGCCGCATACTTTCCCTGTACAGACGCTCCGTCTGAACTCCCCGACCCCACCTGTGTCAACTTTTCCCGTCCTCGATGTTCAGTCTACCCTTCAGGCCGCGGACACGAGTGCTAGCGTCTCCCCCACGCTCTCTGATCCGGTCGTTACCGAGCCAGTGTCGTACAAACCAGAGCCGATGCACGTGTGCGCGGACGCGAACGCTGACCTCGCCGCTGATCCACTCTCTCGTCAGCCATCTCCAGTTCCATGTGTACCAGTCTTGGAGCCGGGTTCACCGTCGACCCACGCCGACACCTCACAAAGCAAACGTAGGAGTCCTTCACAACAGCCCTTCCCCGCCAAAGAGGAACATAGACTTTCCGAAAACGAACCGATCTCCCCACCGGTCCAGCCAGAACCGGCACCTCCTACCAAGCGAGAACCACCAGCTTCAGAGCAAACCATGATGGATGTTGACGAAGAACTTTTAAGCCTCATCGAAGACCAGCCTACTGCACCTGCGGCGCCAAAGACGCAAGTTGACCCACCTCCAGTGATCACGGTGGCTCAAGCTTCTGGGACCGGCGCTGATCAACCCCGTGATGTCTCTGACGGCCCGTCTTTGGTATCTGCTCAACCAATCCTCAAGGGTGCCTTGGCGACAAATGAGGAGAAAGACCGTGCGTCCATGCCCCCGCCAGCAGCACGTAATAAGAAAACAGAAAAGGACAAGGCTAGTTCGTCCGCTAGCACTACGGGAAGCAAAAAGAAGAAGGATGGAGCCTTAAAAGTATGTCTATCGCATTCTATCTGGCAGCCGCCGGAGTTGAAGCCGCTTTCCCTGTTCAGCCTCCCGCCAAACCGAAACAGCCCCCGAAACCACGTGTCAAACCCCCTCCAAAACCCAAGCCCAAACCTGGCGTAGCAGATCCAACTTTGAAAGTTGGTGTTCCCAAAGGCGTAGTTAACGCCAACGCTCGGTCACGTTCCACCTCTGTCATACCTGGTGTTGTGGAAGATGTCATCCCAGAACCAGAACCAGAAGACTGCGACAAGGAGGATGACAAGCTTTACTGCATATGCAAGACGCGGTATGACGAAGACCGCATGATGATTGCGTGTGATCGGTGAGTGCCGGAACCTTATAATCGTGTGCCCCTGAAACAGCGCCTTTTAGTTGTGATGAATGGTTCCACACAATCTGTGTCAATATGCCTGACCTGGAAATCGAACTCGTTGATCAATTCATATGTCCCCCGTGCCTTCAGAGTGCGTGTCCGCGATTGTTTACATTCAATAGTCTCTCGACTTATGTATATCACTTCAGAACATCCAAATCTGCGGACGACGTGGAAACGGCGATGTCTCCTTGGACTTCAACACGGAAATCCTTCCTCCTCCGAAGCATGTCACAAACCGTCGCGCGGCGCGTTCTCTAAATATTGCTCCGACGAATGTGGCATAAAGTCCATGCAGGCACGCATTGCACAATGGGAGAAATCTGGCGGCGCGCGCGATCTGTTGTGGGAGAGTGTCAAGAATGCTACGAAACGCGAGGGCATAGTTTGCGCCGTGATCAACGGGGCGAGCCCTAAAACGCCCGACGTTGAATCCAAGTCTCTCGACTCTGCAGCAAAACGACGGGCTGAACGCGAGGTTTCTCGCCTCAACGCACGTCTTAAGGAGGTGGTCAAGGAGCGCGAGCTCATGAAACGTGATCTAGACATGGTGATGTGGCGCGAAAAAGTGGTCGAACTTGCAACCGAGCGAGCAGGAAAAGTGGACGAGTGTGGATGGGATCAGAGACTCTGTTTCGGCGAAGAAGAATGGGCGGACTTTGGTTTGGAGGTTCTGGAGAGCTACGAGGAAGAGCGAACCAAGGCGGGCTCTGGGGATGACGCCATGCCGCTCGATGTTACATCTGCCATGGACGGAGAGTGGTGGTGTACCGGTAAGAAGAAATGCGAGCGTCACGCAGGGTGAGTTCCCTTCTTTTCTTTTCCTTGTTCGTCTGTTTCATAATGTCGCAGTTGGCAGAAACTTCGTGCTGCCGAAGTCTCGTTTGACAAGGAGACAAAGGAAGGGATCTTGCTCAAACTGACTACCTGGGAGCGCGAGATACGTAAATGCATTGAAGACATACTATATCCACAGCCAACTGGCACTTTGCAAGCACCACCTGGAGTTCAGGTTAATGGATCCGACAAGCTCCACCCCACATCAGAGAGGGGGAAACAGAGTAGCCGCATATAATATCGTATGTTATTGTTCCTGCACCGGACTTTCCTAGTAATACCCTCAAACTGTTGTAGCCATATGTAGTTTCCTCTTGCACATAGAACATACAACCTGTCAAGGAAAGATCAATGTAATAGCCATGTCCTTTCAATACCCGTCTCCCTCGCCCCCTTCTTTGCAGAACCCCTTTTGTTCATACAAAACCTTTGCTTTGAAATCCTCGCGAGCTTTCTTCTTGGCAATGTCGTCTTTGTGATATGGGTCCAGAACTTGATAATCGACTTGTCGTAATGGGACATCATCCTCTTGATCAAGATCCTGTGTAGACAAACTTATCAGCAGACCAGGCGAGAGAATGCGTACCAGCGGACGTACGATTTCCCCCAATAATACCACATTCTCCCCTCGAATAAGGAAAAGGCCATGCCAGTGCTCCGCAAATGCGTTGCCGTGGTATATTCGTTCGACGGTATCTTCAAGTACGAGGTTTGCTGTTTCCAACCGTGAGGATCCTGTGATGCCACTAGACGCGTGCGGTCGACTCACCGAACTGATCGTAAGAACGCAGTACGCCGTGCAGCTTTCGACCGTCTCTGAGGACTACCAGCATCTTTCCTAACCGAAACGCGTCGCGAGACGAAGCATGGGAGACGGCTCAGGGCGCGGGCTGGCGTGGAGTCGACTCGGCAGAAACGTACTGTCCACACAATCTACCAGGGATCCCGACGTCGTGAACGGGATGAGCGAATCCATGATCGAATATCCCGTGCTGCTCCCAGGCAGCCAATAAGTAGAGGGAAAGAAGACGAAAAGGAACGGCCGGTAATTATGTGTGTGTGTCGGTGACGTGCGTGGACAGAGTTCGAGGAGTCGCGCCACATGGACTCGCGTTCTCACTTGACGGATGGAGCTGATATGGCCGAGTCGTTAAGGCGAGTGATTTGAATACTCCATCATCACTTGGGCATTGCCCGCGTAGGTTCAAATCCTGCTGTCAGCGAATTTTTTTCAGTGGGCTGCCGCGTTTGTCCTCATGGTATTCATTTCGCTTTATTTTCGGGTGAGCATGAACGCGTGACTCCTTCGAAGTCATCCATGATTGACACGATTTATATCGCTAGGCACGGTGAGTCTCCGACCGCTCGTGATTATCTGTATAAATGTGTGGCATAGGCTTTAGAGCCAACTGGATGACCTCGGCCTGGTGAGTCTAGAGTTATGGTGTCAAGTTGACACGTCTCATAAAATCTATGGCATAGGACGACGCCAACGGGCCTTGATAGAGATTACCCTCTGGCGGCATTCGGCGAGGTAAGGATCCCGATTCTGTGTGCTACAATGCTCCATATTACACCGCAGGTCCAAGCCGTAGAGCTGGCCTCGTATCTGGAGTCGCTGCCGAAAGGCAAGCGGCCAAGCGCGATCTTCAGTTCCCCATACTGTAAGCGAATGTCTTGGGTCATGCGTGAGGTGTAAATAAGTACGTCGCATATAGATCGTTGCCTTCAAACTGGCAAACCTATCGCGGAACGCTTGTCTCTGCCGATCTACATTGAGCACGGTCTGATCACCCTCGTGCAATGCTTTTCGACGTCTAACACACCCGCAGGATTATCAGAATGGTATTTCCCCGTCGCCCCCGGGACGGGCTTGCTTCCCAGACCAAAGATCGCGGCAGATTTGCGGGCCATGTTACACGAGATCAATCCCTCCTGGACCGAGGTAGAAATCGATCTCAGCTGGAACTCCATCTGGCTGCCCCCACGCAAGGGTGAAGACGTCCAAGAAATCCACACCCGGATGGCCGACGTCCTCGTCCGTCTCGTCCGCGAGGTGGGCGCGCGACCGGACATGCAGCAGCACAGGAACGTGCTGATTCTCTCGCATGCCGCGCCGATCGTCGCCATGTGTCGACACCTTGCCGCGCAGCCCGAGTTACCGCTCAGGGTGGGGTGTTGCACGTTGTCTCAGTTTTCGCGGAAGCGCGCCGAGGGTGGCAAGGGGGGGTGGGAAGCAGTATCGTTGGCCTCGTCTGCGCATTTGACAGACCAGGCATCCTTGAGGGACTGGGGGTTCGAGGACGTTGCAACCGACCATGCGACTGGCAAGGTGTGTTCTTATCTAGAATCCTGAAGAGAGTCTGACGCTTCGTGGATAGCTCGTCCATGAGGTCGGAGTACTAGGAACGGAGGGAGAGGAAGATGATACGCACGGGCCACAGATTTACAGCAATAAATTGTGATACCTTTCTAGATGCGAATATCAGAGGTCCCCTGGTAAATGTTATTACATTGCAGTTACATTTGTGACTACATTTCTACGGGAGCGAGACGTATGCACTTGCGTAGCTCACACTGGAGTCTGTGACGCTGGTGCACTTGCTACTCTGTTCGTAACGTACAAACTGCAGTCTCGCTTTCTTGCCCTCCTTCTCTAGCTCGGAGAGCATACCAAGAAGCACGCCGATTGGTTTTCTCCCACAGATGGTGTTGCCTGTCCGATCCAAGTACTCCAAGAATTTCTCATGCGAGTCCGCTGCAGGGGAGTCCCCCTCGGACGGCGGTGATAGGGACAGAATATCTAGCGCTTCGTGATCCAGATCGCGGATCGAATGATAAATTGGTCTCTGTTGAGCACCTTGGCTCTTGAGATAAATGCCAGGGACATCGCTGGGGAGTGATTCTGGATAGTAGAATGTGTATCCGTACGATCTACCCCTATAGATAGTCGGTGAGTACTAGAATCGCCCGCAATCAGGGTAGCTTACCAGTGGCAGAAGTCGCTTGAAATCACGAAGAAGTTTTCTGGATCAGCCAGATAGGGCGCCAGGATATTTCCATAAGATTTCTGCTGAGATTGGTTGACGGAACCAACGAGAATTGGTACCACTGTGATGTTGGAGCTAGTATAATACGGGTTAGTGGTACAAGGAGTTTAGACAATTGACTGACTCTTTGAATATATGATACACGTATGGGAGATGCATTTCGATGCTGTGCTCGTCCTTGTCTGTGCCCATAGACATGGTCCCGAATTTGCCTGTGTTCTTCAGATCCTCTATAGCTGGGGAAGAACTCGTGATTAACTGCAAACGGTGGAGTCTCGTAGCAGCGGCTTGCCTTCCTTGTCAATACATAGCCTTCCAAACGGTGTTGCATAATAATCGCAGCCAGAGACATCACATCTGTTCAGATGGACATGATGTGCAGGGCCAAGAATAAAGACCCGCTTGCTTCATGGGTGTGAATGAGATCGGGGGACATCCAAGTTTGAGAAGGCTCACATTCCTTTCGTATCTATGCACCCATATGCCCAGGCTGCGGCGCGTCCTGACCACATGTAACCGGCATGTCTGGGGATCACGAAGTCAGGTAACGGGCGAGGTCAGGGAGCGGCGCAACGGACGGCGCAATGATCGCTCTGCACCCTACAATGGGAGGTGTGAAATCTTGTTCGGCTGTGGATTGCACGGCTTCTAGCCACCCAGCCAGCTGTTCCCCTAGTATCTGCGCTGTGACAAATCATGGGATGAAGAATATCCAAGCGCTACACGGGATCTACCATCGTTTTCGTACCAGGACCCAGCATGCTCAGCAGGTCTGTGCACGAACGGCCATCAGACGGCGAGTCGGGTCGAGAGACGCGCTTGCCTTGTACCGCTCATGTTCTCCTGCGACGGAGGCGAACGGGCGATGCGGAAGAAGTGTAGAAGAGCTGACTGCATTTGGTAAGATGCTCAAACATCGTATGCTTTTCATTAGAGCATAGTCTTCGCTACCTCCAACATACGAAATGGATACATGTGCGAAAGAGAATACGACAACAAACTACTCCTCCGACCGCAGACGTGCAGCAGGATTCGTCACCTTGACACCGAGGGCCTTGGCCCTGCGGCAAGGAAATGTCACACAACGATCAGACGTGGGCAGATGTCAGTAACGTACCGGTCGAGGATAAGGGTACGGTTTCGGCTGCTGACGTTGTGCGCGACCTCGGCAGCATAACTTTTGTTGTGCATGAGGAGGATATCCACCTCCTTCACGTTGCTAACGAGGAACTTCTTGTAGCCATTAGGAAGTAGGTGACGAGTCTATGGGTGGGAGATGCAGCCTAACGTCGAACAGGGAAAAGAAGGTGCTACCTTCTTGTTGCTCCCGTAGCCAATCTTTGGCATTGGAAGCTGCCCTTTGAAACGGCGTCTCACTCTGTTGTCGATACCCTTTGGTTTTCGCCATGCCTCCTTGACGCTGTGGTAACGATCGGACTGGTGGCGCCTGTATGGGACGATAAGTGAGAGTAAGGAAGTCACAAGATGTCGACCGACTTGAATGGTTTGGTGCGCTTTTTGACGATGGGGATCTTGACGGCCATGGTGGACTAAGAGAAGTGTCAGTATGGAAAGTCAAAGTGTGGGGTCCCATCATCCGTGCGTCCAACGGTGCATCCACCCTCAGCACCTCGTTCCTGGGCCCGAAACTCTTGGAGCAGGAACCTGAAATGCGACACGATCTTCTGGGAGTGCGTACTCACGAATGCTTGGCTGGAGGAGGATCTGGTGGGCACGACGATGACCTCGCCGATGCCCCGAGCGAGAGACAAATACAGATCAACACAACATGTGGCTGTGTCTGGACCCCTGCAGGGACGCGAAAGACTTGGGCGCAATCACTGAATTTATTCGTTCTTCTCCAGAGATTCGCTGCGGGCGTTCGACAGCGCAAGCAACTGGCTTCAACTGCCCGTTAGGAGTGCATTTGCTGTGGCACGGCCGTGCGAAGTGGACTTGATTAGCAGTGTTCGTCTGTCTGCTGTTGGCTTGTTTGCCGAGTCACCTTCGGCCGCTCAATCTTCCGGACTCTTGTTCTTGCGCTTGTTTCCTTTTTATGATCGCAGAGCCTGCACTCGATCTCGCTTTTGATGGCGACGACTGGCTTGCTCCCGCCCCGCCGATGCTTTACAAGACAGCCAGTGTAGGCAACAGCTGGGGCGTCACTTATATTGGACGTGGCCTCGACTGGAACCCTAATGACAACCGCGCTCCAAGTCCATCCAAGACCAATCCTTCTCCCGACCAAACAAAAGAGTTATTCGTTCACAATGCGTCTACACAACCTGCAGGGCGGTCCTTGCCGCTTTCCGTGATCACTCCGCCTCACCTCGGACCACATGCGCCGATCCTCGATTCTGATGTACATTCCTCGCCACGGTTCGCCGATTCGCCGATTTCTGACGTTCCATCGGGCCTCCGGTCATATTCCCCGCTCGAATCATTGCAGCCACCTACCTCTTTTCGATCAAATACACCCGAAGTCAATCGTTCACTACCGTCACGTTCTCCCACTCTTTCACGCCCTCGCAGGCGGTCATCCCAGCAGCGCGTCTCTCTGATTGCTGGTCGTGTTTCAATCGCCCCGATTGATCCGCCTTCACCGTCCCCGGCTATGCCACAGATTCTCCATCGATCTGGCAGTGCTGGAAACACACTGTCTGTTGTCAGCACCAGAGCGCCAACCCCCACATCCGATGGACCGACACTTCCAGACGGAAAAACGATTTCTGATTTTTTCATCGAGCGGGAGATCGGTCGTGGTGCATACGGTTTGGTTAAAAGAGCTCGGGAGTATAGGTTTGATGGCACTCTTGGAGTAAGGAGTTAGTTCTTCACCGCAGTAACGAGCCCTCACTGTGAGCTAGCCACCCCTGGTCATCAAGCAGATAATCAAGTCGCGTATTCTTGCCGATTGCTGGAAACGGCACCATGAATACGGAACGATACCAATAGAGATCTATGTCCTTTCTCTCGTTTCCGCCACGTCCTACACTCTTCCTCCACGTCGCCCATGGGACCCTAGGCGACTTCATCGCTCAACATCACCACCATGTACCCCTGAATCGGATTCCTATTGGGAGGAGGGCAAAGTAGTCAAGGGTCACCCGAACATATGCCCTCTACTGGACTTCTTCGAAGATAACCATTACTACTACCTCGTTTTGCCATCTACATCTCCAGAACATCTTCCGAACGAACCTCGCCCTCCGACAGATCTTTTCGATTTAGTGGAAGCGTACCCGGAAGGCCTTCCCCCCGCCTCCATTCGTAGTTATCTCGGACAGCTGGCAGATGCTCTCTGTTTTCTTCACGACCGTGGGATTGGTAAGTGCTAGGTGGCCCCACTACGATCAGCGTTTGACAGATCTGCCCAGTTCACCGCGACGTGAAAGACGAGAACGTAGTCCTTGGTCCACATGGTTTATGCGTTCTGATAGACTTTGGTAGCTCAGGATTGATCAAGAATACTGGTTGGGATACATTTAGCGGGACGTGAGTCGCTTGGATTCTTGAGCCCATTCTGTCCTGAATACGTGCCCTGGCAAGGCTGGACTATGCAGGCCCAGAGATCCTGCGGGGCGAGCGGTATTATGGAAAAGAGCAAGACGTTTGGGCATTTGGGGTCGTGGCCTACGTCCTCCTGGTCGGAGAATGTCCATTTTTGACAGCAGCTGAGGCACAGGATGGCCTACAGTCACCATTCGCGAATGCATCAATTGCCCTGGACGATCGCTGCGGTGATGACAAGGCAAATGACGGAGAAGAAGGGGACGGAGGGGGTGCCCTCGGAGACGCAGCAGCCCTCGTGAGGGCGTGTTTGCGGGTGGATGTCGACGCAAGACCGATGTTTGAGAGCATCCTTCGGTGTCGTTTCCTGAGTGGTAAGGATGGGTGGGGAATGAAGAAGCCATACGGAGCTCAAATACAAATCGCCCCACAACCAAGCGCGTTTCCTTCACGCATTACCTAGGCGAAGACCCGGCGAGGCCTCGCGAGGCATGTCATCGCGCATCAGCTCGTTATGGTATGTAGCTATAGATTTAGCATGTCATTCCTGCCTGCTCTCTTTACCTGTCACTGTGGCTCACCTTTCAAGCAGTGATGAGCGACAGCGTCATTTGCTAGCATGTATGTATCAGTACCGTGTAGTAACTTAAACAATAGACTTGTGGCCGGTCGCGGAGTCAGAATTCGGTGGGCCGGTGCCGGTCGGAGTTGACGGCATATCAGTTTATCAGCAGCATCGAATCACATCGATTTTGAATCGATAAAATTTTTCGGAGTGGAAGCCTTGGGTATAACTATCAGCAAACATCTGGCGTCCCTTTCTTTCCCTCCTACCACCACATCCTCTTCCCTCCTCGCTTTTTTCTTTCATTTCTGTACACATAAGTGAGTATCATTACCCTATCCATATCTTCTCCTCTCCATGCGCGCTCCTCTGTCGGGCGATCCTTATCGCCCGTCGTTCTTGTCACCGATCCTTGCGATCAGCCTCTTTAAGATTCCATACTCACCCCCAACTCGTAGAAACTCATCAAAATGGGAAAGGAAAAGACCCACGTTAACGTCGTCGGTGAGTTGCCCCTCCTGTCATCGGTGCCCCCTTTGATCGAGCAATCGCAGTCATCGGTCACGTCGATTCCGGAAAATCGACTACTACTGGTCACTTGATCTACAAGTGCGGTGGTATCGACAAGCGTACCATCGAAAAGTTCGAGAAGGAAGCTGCCGAACTCGGCAAGGGTTCCTTCAAGTACGGTGAGTCATCGATCAGTTGCGATCGACGTCACGGGTCGCTGATAAAGCTTAGCATGGGTGCTTGACAAGCTCAAGGCTGAGCGCGAGCGTGGTATCACTATCGACATCGCCCTCTGGAAGTTCGAGACACCCAAATACGTCGTCACCGTGCGTCCTTGTTCTTCAAACACGCAGTGGATGTCTCACATAGAGCATTAGGTTATTGACGCTCCTGGACACCGCGATTTCATCAAAAACATGATCACCGGCACTTCTCAAGCTGACTGTGCCATCCTCATTATCGCTGCTGGTACGGGTGAGTTTGAGGCTGGTATCTCCAAGGACGGTCAGACCCGTGAACACGCCCTGCTGGCGTGTACACTTGGTGTGCGTCAGCTCATTGTCGCTGTCAACAAGATGGACACGACCAAGGTGCGTCTCGCATTCTCTTGTGATGAATACGGTTTGATGTGCCATCATTGATAGTGGAGCGAGGACCGTTTCAACGAAATCGTCAAGGAAACATCATCTTACATTAAGAAGGTCGGCTACAACCCCAAGGGTGTCGCTTTCGTGCCCATTTCCGGCTGGCATGGTGACAACATGCTGGAGGAATCCCCCAAGTAAGTATCGCGTTGTCAGACTGGCCCCCGGCATTCTTAGGCATTCGTATGTAGCATGCCCTGGTACAAGGGTTGGACCAAGGAAATCAAGGGAGGTGTCGCCAAGGGCAAGACCCTTCTCGACGCCATCGACGCCATCGAGCCTCCTGCCCGCCCCTCCGACAAACCCCTTCGCCTCCCCCTCCAGGACGTCTACAAGATCGGTGGTATCGGAACTGTACCTGTCGGCCGTGTTGAAACTGGTGTCATCAAGGCTGGCATGGTCATCACTTTCGCACCTTCAAATGTGACCACTGAGGTCAAGTCCGTTGAAATGCACCACGAGCAACTTATTGAGGGCGTCCCTGGTGACAACGTCGGCTTCAACGTCAAGTATGTCATTCCTCTCTCCATAGTATTTTCGCCTTATTTCTTGATTATAGGAACGTCTCCGTCAAAGACATTCGACGCGGTAACGTCGCCTCCGACTCCAAGAATGACCCGGCGAAGGAGGCCGCTTCCTTCAACGCTCAGGTCATCGTCCTCAACCACCCCGGTCAGATTAGTGCTGGTTACGCACCAGTGCTCGACTGCCACACCGCCCACATTGCATGCAAGTTCGCCGAGCTCATTGAGAAGATTGACCGTCGGAGTGGCAAGTCTCTTGAGCAGTCGCCCAAGTTTGTCAAGTCAGGTGACGCTTGTATTGTCAAACTTGTTCCATCCAAGCCCATGTGTGTCGAATCATACAATGAGTACCCACCTCTGGGTCGCTTCGCTGTTCGTGACATGAGACAGACCGTCGCTGTCGGTGTCATTAAATCTGTTGAGAAGACCGAGAAATCTGGCGGTAAAGGTAAGGCTTTCAACATTCGGCATCGACAAGCATGTTTATTCTTCTTCCAGTTACCAAGTCCGCTGAGAAAGCCGCCAAGAAGAAGTAAATAGATGTCGAGTTTACCGTACCCTTCTTTCTTTCTGGCTTTCCCTTGCTCTCCGTTTCTCTAGCTCTTCAGTGTGCATACCTATCATGTCCGCCTACTACGCGCTGTCAGTACGAACAATAATGAAGACGAGTGCATTAGGTCATGCCCAACAACTTGGCTGGTTGCTCGTTAAGCGCCGGACTAGGCTAGTACCGTGGGACGTGCCTGACTTTGGATCCAAAAAGCCAAAGCGATTGTTCGTTCACGCGGTATTGGCAGGCGAACGTGTGTCCCCTGAAGTTACAAAAATGCTGTGTGAACATCTTGTGCTCGACTCTTTTTCTCGGGCAAACGATGGTTGAGCCCAGGGCGATCATCCGCGCGTACAGATCCGACGACGAAAAGTCCGTCAAGTTCACACTTGGGCTAGCCTCTTTGGAAGGCCTTGCGGTGGCTAACAGAAAAGGTACATGCTACTTAGAAATTAAAGCAATCTCAGACTTACACTGTCATAGCTGCACTCCATCCATTGACCTTGAGCATATGGGTCGGGTTATCATGCATTATGATTCAGTTGTTGGATTGGTGGCCAAAGCCAGAGTACCGCTGGCTGGGATGGCTGATGCCATTGCCAGCTTTCGGTTGCTGGGGCGTCCCGGTATTGTTCGCGATTGACTGGTACGTGCCGCCCTGTTACGGTGTACGTCTGCTAAGTCATCGTCCAGGATCAATCGATTTGACTTTGAAGATGCTGCATCCGACCTCATGCATAGGCCCGATTTCGCGAACCTGCAGAAATACTATGCTCGCTCACCCTCTTCTGGACTGTTTATCCTCGAATACGGTGACAAGTTCGTTGGCCTTGTTGCCGTCGATGCCTCAAAGGATTCGCAGTCAGAGCAGAGTTTCGTCAAGAAAACTGACCAGGGTCACAACATCCTCGCAGACGGGTCCAAGAGTTTTTACTCTAGCGGCACGTCCTCGGTTGCGACTATCCGGCATTTTTACGTGGAGGAGCGCTTTCGCAAGTCCAACGTGCAGCACGACATCTTAGCGTTCACAGCCCGTCATGTTTTCAGCGCAACAAAGGATGTCAAGGTCCTCAAGGCTTCGACCACTCCCCTTCTTGGCTATCAGTATAACGCCTTGCGTGAGCTAGGATTCTCGGTGGAGAAGCAAGTAAGCAAGGTTGGTATTCTCCGCTGGAGGGTAGATGCAGTGAGTCTGGAGAGAGCCCGCTGGGAGAAGGAGCAGAGCAAGGACTCGCCTGGTCTTTGAATCGTGGTTGTTTAATCGTCATTCTATTTCTGTGTTGAACAATTTGCTTGAATGTGTATACGCCAATGACCCTTCTTCCTTCCATTGTCGTTGACCCAAGTGGCTCGCACCCACACCAGCCCTTGATTCTTCTCCAATCCTCTGCTTCGCAAACGTGCCTACCTGTGCTTCGCAGCCTTATCCAGCCCCCGAAACGCCCAGCACAAACCTTGCTGTTCTGTTTTCTTTATCCTCCCACATCGCTGATTACCGATTGGCCGAACACCTCGAATAGTACGTTGAAGGTGTTTGACTACACTGGACGAGTCCCAGGATACGACGAAACCCATGATTGCCGAGATGACATTCTGGCCGCCATCCGTTCAGGTCTGTAAAAACCTCATCAGTGCCAACGCTCGCGGCGTGCTCATCGCAAATAGTCCCTGCAACAGGATCACTTCATGCGATCATAGACTCTGTCGACACTCTCGCTTCGGATCTCGCATCAAACTCTCAAACGTACAAGTTTGTCAAGTCTCTTCTTAGCCTAATCACCTCCCGCTCGCGTGTGTGGTGTTCGTGCCATATCCTGCGCAGTACTCATCATGCTTCACCGCAGAGCCGTCCGTATTGACCCTGCACCTTCTTCCATGTCCTTTATTGCCAATACTGACTCAGACCCGTCTCTCGCCAACTTTGACACATGTTATTGCCCACCCCCCGTCTCTCCTTACCCATCTCGCATCTTCGTACCTCGCACTACCGCCGCCCATTGGACCAGCCGAAAAGTTTTGGACTGTTTTCATTCCAGTTTCTGAACGTAGCCACGAAAGTGAGGCTCTCGTCTATGGCCCCGAGGGGAGTGGCACGTGTTCCGGGGGAGGAACAGATTTGCCAGAGTTCGTCGTGGAGCTAATAGTCAGGGCAACGGCTGCAGAGGGACGTAAGCGAGTGATCGAGCGGACAGTCGAAGGATGGAGTGGTATCAGTCCAAAAAATCTTCAGAATTTGGACAGCCTGAAGAGCATCTGGCCCCAAAGGCAGGTGCCTGATGGGGTCCGTCGCCTTACTTTATACCCAAGCATCGTCTGATTGAAATTTAAATTTCAGGAGCCATCGGATGTGAAGCAGGGTGTATCCTTCAATCTAAAACTCACTCCGTCCCAGGAGAAATCGAGAGCACAAGTGCCTCTGCCTTATGCCCACGAAGGTCAGAGTTGTCCAGTGTGTCAATACAGATGTGAATGTCGCGTTGCAGGTAAATTTGCACCTTCAAGACCCTCTGCAAGTGGAGTAATCTTCTATGAGCCAGACTCGGCCGATGACATCGACGATGACGATCCCGATGAAGATCTTGATATTTAGCCAGAATAGTCTGAAAACTATGATACAATCTCATGACCTAATAGACTTGTCATTAGGAACTTCCTCGTTCTCTTACCCTCAATTTGACCATTAACCTGCCACACTCCAGAACAAAGTAATCCTTCATGGAGTCCATCCAAGTCTGGGGATCGAAGCCATCGCCGAATTCCATGTCAAAATGCATGATAAACAGGGATATAACTGCCCTCAGTTCGAGCATCGCCAGGGACCTGCCCACACAGTTCGCGGGCCCCATGGAAAATGGTATGAATGCACTATGGTCCAGCACGAACTCTTGCGAATCAACAGTTTTCAAGGTCCATCGGTCCGGCCAGAATTCGTCCGGGCGCGGAAAGAAATATCTCGGATCGCGGTGTAATACATAAGGGGGCACTTGGATCTGGGTACCCTCTTTAATGTAGCTGAGCGACATGTGAGGAACGAGGACTACAAAGCTTGATTAGAACCTACTGTGCGCCTAACTGCTTGCCACCGGTGCCCTTTGCTGGGGCACGCTGTAGGGATGTGGAAACGGGAGGCTGAAGTCGGAGAACTTCATTTCTAATGTGATTAGGCAAAAATAAAGAATCAGCGCCCTTTTCCAGCCAGAGCTGGATAGGACAGTACATCACTGCATTCAAGAGGGGGAGCTTGGACAGGATCTCTGTATCGAGAGAGCCTGACCGTGTCTGCGGGAATGTCGCATCGATCTCTTCGCGTAAACGTGAATAGTACGTCGGATTGGCGAGAAGATGAAATATAGTATTTTTTAGCACTGCGGCGGTCGTGTCTGCACCTGCTATAATAGCGAGAATGGAGTTCGACACAATCAATGGGAACGGTGATTCCTGTGAATCAGCTTGGTACGCTGCAATCTGAATCAATCAGCAAGACGTAGTTGCTGCAGGCATGAGATGTTTTACCAGGTGATAGAAAAGATCCTTCTTGTCTGGTTCTTGGTCATATCGTATCTTGGCTCGTTGGAAAGCAAACAATCCAAAAGTACGCATTGGTTTTCCGAAGTAGGGGAGATGGCGCAACACGGGTGCAAACCAGGGGATAGCTTGGCACAGAGAAGCGTAGCTGGGGAGCTGGTGAGATAATGACTACGGAAGAGGGCATAGGCTGACTAGAGCGACCTTGACATCTTACCCAAAAGTCGTTCTGTATCGCCGTCACGCATGAGTTCGAATCCACCCCCGAAACTTACACGACCGTGCCTTGCAGTTGAGGATGATTCAAACAGTCAGAGGACAGAATCCGACTCACACCATGTCTCCCATGAAGTCGAAGCTGGAACTAGCTAAGCGGGAGCCGGGCTATATAAAGGTCATACGTACACGAGATGCCCAATCCAGGTCGCGATGTCGACGCAAGCAAGTCCATCTTGTTCTTTGACAACTGTTTTCAGTGAATTAATCAGTTGGCGAGCACGCATAAACATCAGCTCCTCGTAGTCCTTCAGGGGAGCACTGGAAAAAGCCCTGTTCCAGGCCTTTCGTAATACAGCGTGACGCCGCAAGTCGCGAGTAGTAATCAAGTTGAGTTGTTCCATATTCTTGCCGCTGATTCGCGACATTTGCCTCCCCTCGAAAACTAATCATGTCGATGAGTCGGAGCCCAGCACGACTGCCACATTTATAAAATCTTACGAGGTCCTTTTGGCATCCCTTGCGACCCGAGAATGTATGGAAGCATGTCCTTATCGATGACAGATAGTTCATTTGGCCCTTGGGCGTCGCATCAATACAACGGACTCGTGAGACACGTAGAGCAACGCACCGATGCGGACGATAGGACCATATTGATCATGCAACAGTTTGCGGTCACGGTGAGCTTTTCCGCTAGAGTACGTTATTACTGCCCGCAGCTGGGAAACCTTGCACAAGATGGGACCAGGATACTTTGCGAGCGGGTGAAATGGGGACAGGCGATACAATACAATCGACGCGAAAAGTGTCGTGAAGAACGATACATAAACCGTCAGCAATGCCATTGGAAATGTGATTGCATGATTCATAAGGACCCATGTCAAGGGGAGAGGGACTGCCAAGACGAGCAGCAATCTCCATGAAACAGACGGCTCATGCTGATTGAACTGACGGTGCACCATCTGCGAGTATCGTAATACCAGGTGGAGTCAATCATGGGCACTAGACCACAAACTGGATAGAAACCCCACCAAGGCGTAAAGAACATCGAATATCAAGGCGACGGTCAGCGGACGGGCGATCATGAGTGTGGGTGATTAGGTTCGGGGACGCAAGCCGTCTTCTGATGGCCCTGGCATGTGGCGCAGTATCCACTCAAGCCCGACTGTCAGCCTGGGTACAGTTGAAACGTTGACTGCCCAGTCCCTTCTAATGCTCGACTCCAAGAGAGCGGGACTGGGAATCTCTAAATCTATGGCTCCACATTGGAGGAGCACCGTCTGCCGGCAGGATTGAGGCAATGGGTATTGGTTGTTAGGTGCATCGGTTCAACTTGCCTTCTCTGGCCAAGTGCGGAGTCAACCGCAGGAACATGCCATTCCCTCCATACACGAGGTAGCATTGCCATTACCTCGGGTATGGCCACATAACGCATCGGCGCTGGTCCCCGTGCTCTGTTTGTGACCGCCTTCCAAATGTCCTCGCAGCCCGTCCTCAATCCAAACATATACCTTAATTACCTCCAGACCTCCGATGCAAACGAGTACGAAGTGGCGAGAGATGTCGTTCTCGTTACCTTGGGGGTGTGATGCCTATCCCTCATCGGAGAATGGACGATTAACATGTTGTTTAATGTAGGCCCTCATATGGGATATCCTTTCCAGCCTACCCGACGATTGGACACTAATTCGAACGAACAAACCTTCAGCGGTTCTGCTTGCCTATTTTTCATCCAGGTAACTTGCTTTCGAGAGTCGTATTTCGCTATCCTAAACCTATCAACCAGGATATGCGCGCTTGCCGTGGTAATCATGGCAGTGTTGGCGAAAAGTAAGTGACTTGTCGAATGTGTGGACATCTCAATGAAACGTACCACACTTTCCCTAGCTGGTCCCGTCGCAAATTGTGATGTCTTGCAATTAATTCTCTGCATATTCTGGATTCTCGCGTCCGCGTCGTCGTCATACCTCTTTCTCAAACGTGTTCATGCCGTGTTTCTCGAGGAGAAACTCGTTTGCCATGTCTTCACCGTCTTCTGGATTGCACAAGTCGGCGCCTCCACAGTGTTACTCCCCGCCACGTTGCACACTTACTATGAAATCGCAAACACGAAGCACTGTATGAATGTTCTGATCCCAGGTTACGTGGCCGTAGCATTCTACTTGCCCATGTTTTTCGACATTTTCGTGTACGTCGCGATCAGTCATAAAATTCACAAGTCCCATCGGCGCACAGCCAAAAAACGGTCTAGTTGGAAGGATTGGATGAAATCTGCTTCAACCAGGGACCTTCCTCACTTTTCCCGGGTGATTCTCCGGGGTGGGCAGCAATATTACGCGTATGTTTTCTCTCACTTTCTAATAATAATCAAGTGCTGAGACTTGCCTCATAGTATCACGCACGCCATCAACATCGCGGAAGTGAACTTGGCTCTATCGTCCAATGGGTCACCAGTCCTGCAATTGCTAGGTTTGGCTCCCGCAATCGCAATTGCGAGCGCAATGGCATGTCGAGTCTTTCGAAATCTCAAGTTAGAGGCATCGAAAAAGACGGAGGTTGGAAATTTGACCGCCATCCAATTCGCCGACAAGGAACGTGTCAACGTTGAATTGCTAAGGAGATCGGATGCAACATCCGCGGAAACGGATTTGGAAGAATGCTGATGTTTTGGATGAGTTAACGAACAGCACCTATGATAGTATCACGAGTTTGTTATGACATTGCGATATTGTAACCACTATGTGTGCCACGGACAAGGATTTGGATAAGCTACAGAAATCTATTACCAGATAAATACAAATCGAGAGGACGGGTGTGGTACTTGCAAAAACATCGGAATGGGTGGTTACAAGAAGAAAAAAGGCAGAGCGTAATGTAAGGAACGACGTGCTGCTCCAAAGACTGGAATAGGTGCTCAAGACATTTTCAGACAAAAACTGCACGTGCAAACGAACGAAAGCGTGCCAGACTCAGAGGCTCTTTATCGTCGAAAGCGCGGCCAAAGAAAAACGACGTAGGGTATTCCTGTTGCTACCATCTTGCCCAGGACCCAATTCTGTCTCGCCACTGGCGGCAAACTCGACCATGCTTGTCCGGACTGCCGAAGAGTATTCAGAGATCGTCCGCGACCTCGCGTGCTCCTGCCCAATAGGACTGTGAGATAGGAGGGTCGGTGGACGGGAATCATATGGCGGCGGCGGGGCAGTGATCAGGATCACGCTGCCGTTCTCGCTGTCTGGGTTCGCAACAACCCTGAAATTGACACCCCGGTCCATGCTGGCTCGATGCCTGTTAACGCCCTGCCGTGTAATGAGCCGTTTGACGCGTCCGCCCAGCATCTTGGCGTGCTTCAGAATGCTTTGCGACCTCGAGACACGGGAAGAGGCAGGAGAAAGGGGATGCGAGGGGAGCCGGTGAGAAGGCAGGGGCGGTGAGGTGGGTGCGTCCGACACGGGTTCTTCTAGCGGGGAACTAGGAACCTCGGAGAGTGGCGAGCAAGGTTCTTCGGATCGAGGGAGGCCGGGCACTACACCCTCTCGCCATGCCTGTAAGCTGTCCAGTGTTGATGGAAACGTATCCGTACCCAGAGGCTTCAAGACCAGACGTGCCGGAGAAGAAGACTGAAGGGACATGGCGCACAGGTATGGTGACAGCGCAGAAGGTGACAGTGTCGGTGATCTGGCCACGGAGGTGGGCGAGTTGTGCGCCAGGATGGGGGAAACTTGCGATGAAGGTGAAATCGCACTTGGGCTCAGCGCTGGTGTTGATGCAGGGCTACTTTCTGTGTCAACTGAGGTGATCCCAAGAAGGTTACGGCGAAATATGCGATCCGTCTCCGTATGACCTCCGAGGTCGCTGAGCCAGGTAGAGGAAGACATCTCCCAGGGACGAAGATTCTCTGTTTTGGTTCCATAAGATCCGCTGTGCTTCGGCTCGGTTGCGACACTGGGCGAAGCAGGGGGAGACACGCAGATTGCTGTTTCATTGTTCAGTTTTTCCAAATGAGGGGTGGAAGGCATCAGCAAGAACTGGCTTGAAGTTGGCGAGGCAAAGCTGACGACGGTCGTGATTGGTGGACACGATAGGAGAGGTGCTGGCGTCGGTGGGACTGACGCGCACTGATTGATGAGCTCTTGCCTCTCACTGAACGTAAAACATGACGAGACGGGAGTTGGAAGGGAGAGCGGCGTGCTTGGGAGGGTCAGATCGGTACTGAATGGGCAATATTCTGTTGGCGGGACGATGATTCGCAACGGCGGAGGCTTCTTAGCGAGCTGACTCGTGGAGCCATCGGAGAAGGGTGGCGGGGAGGGTTCATGGAGTTCCTCAAGTGAGTCGCCACGCGGGGGTGCACGAAGAGCCATGACCTGGATAGTGAGAATGAGAGCTGGACGATTTAGAACTAGGGCCTCGCTGGCGGGCTCACAGTCGAGGAATGGCACGCTGGAAGCTGCAGAGGTTCGAGTATTCAAACAAAAAATAAGAAACAAACATACGAAAGACTCTGGCCAAGCACCGGGGAATTGCTTCTCTGGCGTGCACGGCATCGAAATTGCAATCCAACGAGACAGACACCGAGGCCACCCCGTCAGCGACCCGGACAGACTGAAACGAGCGCAGAAGAGAGGAACTCGAATCCGTAAACCTCACGAGCCGCATTAGCCTTTATAATCGAACCGACGAGGTAGTATGGAAGCATCCAAACAAGATATTAGCTCCGAATAGCATCCATGTGGTATTAGCACGTGCATACGCTACAGGCTTCCTCTAATTGCTGCGTCCACACTCTGCGCAAAGTATTCAATGTTGCTGCCATTCAGTCCAGCCATCGATATGCGACCATCCATTGTCATGTAAATATGGGCCTTTTCGGCGAGGACCTTGCACTGCTCGGTTTGAAGCCCGGTGAAACTGCACCATGACATAAGCAACTTTTTGGAGCCGAGATTAAGAGGCGCACGCACCTGAACATGCCGATTTGGCTTTTAATGTGCCCCCAGTTTCCAGGCGTCTGGAAGCCATTAGTCAAGAGCTCGTACAGCCTTTCCCTCATGTTGATGATGCGATCCGCCATGCCCTTGACTTCGGTCTCCCATTCTTGGTAAAGCTGGGGGTCTGCGAGAATTGTACTCGCAATATGGGCACCATGAATGGGTGGGTTCGAGTACATGGGCCGCACGATAATCTTGAGCTGACTCTCCACGCGTTTCTTCTCTTCCTCGCTCGTAGTAGTGAGCGAGAAAGCGCCAACACGCTCGCCGTAGAGCCCCATGTTCTTGGCGAACGACTGGCACAGCGCTACGTTGTGGCCTTGTGAAACAAAGTGACGAACGGCAAAGGCGTCCCGTGTGGTCGAGCCAGAAGCAAAGCCTTGGTACGCCATGTCAAAGAAGGGGAAGAGCTTTTTCTCGGCAATGAGGTCAGAGAGCTCCTTCCATTGCGCTTGCGTGGGATCAACCCCAGTGGGATTGTGTGCACAGGCATGCAAAAGGACGACGGCACCCGCTGGAGCATTCTAAAGGTTGCATGAGCAAGGGCAAGACGCTAAGAATCTGCACAAACCCGGAGGTCTTCCTTTAGACCGTCAAAGTCGAGGCCGACCGTTTTCTTGTCAAAGTATCTGTATGAGCGAACTTCCAGACCGGAGTCCTTGAACAAGGGAATGTGATTGCCCCAGGTAGGAGTGGGGAGATAGATAATCTTGGGGCCAGGATAGTGCCTAGCCACGAATGCACCGCCAATTCTAAGGGCACCTGTTCCGGAGATGGATTGGGTGACTGCAATCTGTTGTGCGTTAGGGCGGTTTCAGGGTGGTACAGATCTGGTGGACAGACCGCATTTTGGCTCAGCGGTGCGCTGTCGGCGCCGTAAGCGAGTTTGGCAGCATTCTGAGTGAAGGAAGCGAGACCAGTAATGGGAAGATATTCCTTGTCCAGGGTTGCAAGGGACATCTTTTGTTCTGCCTGTGGTCGGCGGAGCGTCAGCTAGCACGAAGTCCGGAAGGCGACAAAGAGGACCTTCTTGACGGCGTTGAGAACGTATGGTTTTCCATGTTCGTCCCTGTAGGCACCGACACCCAAGTTGATTTTGCGGGGGTCCTTGTCGGCTTTGAAGGCCTCAGTGATACCTAGCGAACGGTGAGTTGGGAGAACACGACGACGGGTGACACTGACCGAGAATTGGATCGGGAGGGCCGGCAGGGACGGTGGCCCAGGTGGACAAGGGTGCACGGAGGATGGCGGGTGCACGACGAGCAGCGTTGATGGCCAGCATTATTTAAATGAAAGTGTGGGTGCAGAGTCCTTTTTTTTTCGACAGCCGGAATCACCCGGGTGACCTTGCAGGACGACGAGATCTGTGTGAAAATAGTCCAGATAAGATCACCACCATGGCACCAGACGACGACCAAGGGTATGCCACTCGTCGTCCCAGACCGCGCGTGCTGAACGACTCGCCAGAGGCGCCGTTGACGGCAGCTTGGAAAGGTGTGTTGGGATCGCGTTAATCGATCCCCCTAAACTCGCTGTAGGTCCGAAGGAGGCGACGGCCCCACAAAAAGTGCCCTCAAAAAGGCTGCAAAGGAGGCCGAGAAGGCAAAAAAGAAGGCAGAGAAAGCAGCCAAGGCCAGGGAGTTGGAGCAGGCTCGTGCAGCTGCGGACGAGGTCTTTGCCCCCGTTCAGCGCGTGTCCTCGTTCTCAGACCCTCTACAGGATTATGCGGCCGACAAGTACGGCAAACTCCCGCTGCATCAGTCCCAATCGCGACCGGGTCGTAAACGCGCGGACATATCTACTTTGAATGCTCAAAATGATGGCGAACAAGTCTTTCTTAGAGCGCGCATCCAGACTTCTCGCCTCCAAGGAAACAAAATGGTGTTCCTCAATTTACGCCAACGCGCGAATACCGTCCAGGCGCTGATGCAAGTCACCGAGGGCCAGATCAGCAAACAGATGGTCAAGTGGGCTGGTTCGCTAGGAGTCGAAAGCATCGTCCTCGTCCAAGGTACCGTAAAGAAGAGTCCTGAACCCATCAAGAGCGCAACAGTAGACGACATCGAGATTCACATTGGGGAGGTCCGTAATCTATGATGATAATCTGCAGAAGACAGCTAATCTGCAGCAAATCAGCTGTGGCTCTTGGCAGGGGTGGAGAGTAGATTGCCGTTTTCCCTCGAGGATGCCAGTCGGCCGGAAACAGCGCCCGAAGTCGAAGGACAATTAAACAGAGTGTTACTGGACACACGATTGAATAATCGCGTCTTTGATTTGCGAGTAAGTAACCCTTTACTTGCGTCATTCTGCACCTTGTGACATCCACGCAGACAGTGACCAATCAAGCGATTTTCAAGCTCCAGCATGCCATCGGAGACTTGTTCCGTTTGTACCTGAACAACAGTGGATTTATCGAGATACACAGTCCCAAGCTCCAGGGTGCTGCGACGGAGTCCGGTGCATCCGTCTTCAAGGTGGACTACTTCAAAGGTCTACTTGCATAAGTCGTCCATGTTCGTCAGCTAACTTCCGTCCCAGGCAACGCATTCCTGGCGCAATCGCCCCAGCTAGCAAAGCAGATGGCCATCTCTGCTGATTTTGAGCGGGTATACGAAATCGGCCCCGTCTTCCGTGCCGAAGACTCCAACACACATCGCCACCTCACGGAGTTCGTGGGTCTAGATCTCGAGATGACGATCGAAGAACACTATCACGAAGTCCGCGATCTGCTCGATGGCATGTTCAAAGCGATCTTCCGGGGTCTCAAGGAACAGTATGCCAATGAGATCGCCACAGTAGGACGGCAGTTTGAAGCGGAAGAATTCAAATGGCGAGATGGACCAGAGGGAACTCTAGTCTTGACATTCAAGGAGGCTGTCGATCTCCTCGCCGAGGACGGCGTGGACCGGGAAACTTTGGACGATATCAAGTGAGTCACTGATGAAGTGTGCCTTGGCCTTTGAATGACCGCCTCGGAGCACGGAGAACGAAAAGAGACTTGGCCGCATCGTGAAAGCCAAGTATGATACCGACTACTTTATCATAGACAAGTTCCCCCTCGCCCTCCGTCCATTTTACACTATGCCGGACCCGGAAGACGCTGTAAGTAATTGGTCGTGTGACCGTCCAATGTACTGACTCGGCGTTAGACCCTTTCCAACTCGTACGACTTCTTCATGCGAGGTGAAGAAATTTTATCTGGCGCGCAGCGTATCCACGACCCCGAATTCCTTTGTCAGCAGATGCGTGCCAAGGGTGTTGACCCCGAGAGCATGAAGGGATACGTGGATGGCTTCCGAATCGGCTGCCCACCCCATGGAGGGGGAGGGATCGGTCTCGAGCGTGTACTGATGTTGTTTTTGAAGCTCAACAACATCAGACGAGCGTCGTTGTTCCCTAGGGACCCCAAGCGACTCGAGCCCTAAAAAGTTGTTGGGCGCACCCGCGGTTGAAGACACGGGCTGCACAGCCCTCGATTTTACAGCATACACCTGATAGTGGTTGTAGAAGTAGACTCAGTTACGTATTCCGAATTAAATGTTTAAACAAGACCAAAAGCGTCCAGAAAACATGTGTTATGGTGGAGAGCGATAAATGAACAGCGAAATACGAATGTCGTCCTCTGAGTGAGTAAAAATTACAATGCTCTACACTGTAACATGACGATGAGTAAAAGTTGTGGGCAAGGAACTTGGCACTGACCATGGCCATAGGCACATCAATGGCTACCTGCTTCATCGTCTTTCCCTCCTCATCCGACGTCTCTCGGAACGCGACCCTGACCCTTGGCCAATCGCGCCAACAGGCAGGGAGCCCCCCTCCAAAGCGGCGGCGATTACATCCGCAGGTAGATCGATATGAACACCTTCGGGGTATGCATAGGCGTCCAGCGGGGAGTACGCTGGTGGATCCCGCCTGGAGAGCGCCGGGTGATCAGTTTGCAGGCTATCATCTGCCCCGTGGGGAAGCGACGAAGGCAGGGCCTGCAAATGAATGTCGCGCTGATTAGGCGTAGGCGGATTCGGAGTGTGCGGCGAGTCGGGTGGTGCGTGCACTTGGATGGTGGTATCGGAATCTGTGTGTCGCACGGCGGCCAGGAAGTGAGTGAACGAGTCCCGCCGTAGGCGAGGAATACTAAAGAGGCTGCTCGCACCTGCGGCACTTCTGGCGGGCGATTGGGAGCGCGAGGAAGACGATGAAGACGAGAGTTCTTCGTCTTCCTGGCCACTTTCCCCTTCCAACGGTGGCGATAATGGGAGGTCGTGATTGGGAGGCGTATGGAATGGAAGATCGGTGGGAGACAAGTATCTACGCTCGTTGGATGGTCCAGCACTGGTCTCGTCCGATTCCTCGCTGATGGGAGTGATGGGCGGTGGCGTGGAGGATTCCCGAGGATGGGCAGTCAATGGAGTTCCCCTGAGCGGCGACGACGCTGAAGGAGCGGTAGAGGACGGGTTCTTTGGCCGTCTGTGACGATGACGATGCGAACGACGTGAAATCGGAGGTGGGGATGAGGTGCCTGGGGTGCCTGGTATGAACGGAGCGCCGGCAGGTCGGATGGCACCACCAACGTCTAAGAGAATGCTGCCGCGCTCGCTGCCATAAGCTGGAGGAGGTGCAAGAGTCCCCACACTGGGAGCGAGACCCCACTTCTTGACGTTGGCCTCGATGAAGACAAAGCCGGCCTGACCGAGGTTCACATGGACGCTGCAAGGGCCATCCGCGCCGATCGAGGGAAAGAGGTTGTAGCGACTGAGACCAATGAATGCGTCTTCAAGCTTGCGTCCGTTGCGAGTGAAAAAGACGGTGCCAGTGCGGGGTCGGTAACCAACTCCGAGTACGTCACCTTCCTTGAGAATAGGGCCAAAGGTGGATGCGGTAAAGGGGTAATTATAGCACTTGTCGCCGTTGGAGTGGTATGCGACCGAGTGGCGGCTCACGCCAGGAAGACGAAAAGGGGGATACGGTTTGGTAGCCAGACCAATCGCGACGGTGGTCGTTTCTGGGAGATCAAACATCTTGACCTCCCAGTAGTAAACCTCGTTGAGTTTCGGGAGAGGGAGATTGGACTGGACACAAGAAGCGGATGCGGGGTCAGGGAGGAAGGTAATCTCCGTGCGAGCGTGGACGAGAAGGGAGTTGATGGTTTCGTAGTCGGGTTCGAAGCACCAGGCGGAGACGCCCTTTTCCTGTATGGAGAGAAATTGGGACAGAGTGATGTCAGTTGGTTCCGAGTTGGGAGGATACTGTAGCTGATAGTCTGCGGGCAGGGCGTCGGTCGATTTGAATCTGCACGAGACAGGGCGACGGACCTTTGGCACTTAAATAGGATCTGCGAATCGAGTCGGGGACGCTCTCGAGCCAGCGAGATTCGAGGCCGTCGAAGCCGCCGTCGCCCTCGTAGAGGTCTTCGCGGGACATGTCGACGGGGCCATCGGCGTCTGTGAGGACGATTCCACGGCGCCTGCGGATGAAGATGATGCACACGAGGAAGAGGAGGAGGACGAAGAGGAAGGTGGAGAGGACGATGAGGAGGGGGAGGATGAACAGGAGCGCGTCGGGCTGGTCCATTGCAACGAGTCTGAGCGAGGCTGGGCACAGCTGGGACGACCACACGCCCTCCCGTTGCCATATATGGTAGCACCCCCCTCCTCCTCCCTGACGATGAGCGCGGCCCAGCGCACGCCCAAGAGAAAGCCCTCCACCCGCAGGCCGAGGGCGGGCTCGCACGTCCAGTCCCAGGAGTCGCACGACGCCGCCCTCTGCGCCATCCGCGCCTTCCTCAAGGGCCGCACCTGCTACGACGCCTTCCCAGTCAGCTTCAGGCTCATCGTGCTCGACACCAAGCTCAACGTCAAGAAGGCCCTCCAGTGTCTCCTGCTCAACGGTGCGCTCCAAATCACACCCTGCGCCACCCACTCACCCCACCCAGGCGTCGTCTCGGCCCCCCTGTGGAACAGCGAAAAGTCCAAGTTCGCCGGCATGCTCACCGTCCTCGACATCATCCACCTCATCCAGTACTACTACGACAATCTCAATTACGAGGCCGCCGCCGCAGACGTCGAGACATTCCGGCTCGAGTCGTTGCGAGGTACGTCACCCCGATTCCGGCCGATGACCCGTTCCCGATGTGCCCAGATATCGAAAAGAGTCTCGGCGTCGCCACCCCGCCGATGCTCAAGGATCACCCCACGAGCACTCTCTACGACGCCGCCAAAGTACTCATCCAGACCCACGCCCGCCGCCTCCCTCTCCTCGACTACGACTCCGAGACCGGCCACGAAGTCATCATTTCTGTTCTGACACAGTATCGCCTCCTTAAATTCATCTCTATCAATGTGCGCCCTCGTCTCCTCGCCAAACTCCTCTGACCCCTGCTTTCAGTGCACTAGAGAAATACAGCAGCTCCATCTCTCCCTTCGCAAACTCAAGATCGGGACATATGTTTCCAAAAGCATTCCGCCAGAAGCATCCGATGCATGTACTCCCTATTGGCCCATAGCCACCGCAACTCTGAATACCCCTGTTTTTGACGTCGTCCATATGTTCTCCGAGCGTGCCATATCCGCCGTCCCGATCATCGACGAGGACGGCGTCGTCGTCAATCTGTACGAGACCGTCGATGTTATCGTACGTCCTAAAATCAGCGTCGAGGCCACTTCTAACGCTTTGGCACCAGACGCTTGTTCGTCTTGGAGCATACCAAGCACTGGACTTGACGATATCCGAGGCACTCAATCAGCGGTCTCCAGACTTTCCCGGGGTGGTCATCTGTACTGCTGGCGATTCGCTGGGCACGCTCCTCCAGCTCATCAAGAAGCGCCGTGTCCACAGGTTGGTGGTGGTCGAAGGGGAGGTAAGCGCAACACACTCCATCGTCCGTGCCACTCACCTTTTGCAGGAAGAAGAGAGGAGGGGCGGTAAAAAGGGGCGTTTGCTTGGGATCATCACCCTCAGCGACGTGTTGCGATACGTCATTGGCGATGTTGGAATTAGCAAGGCGACTGAATCGATCGAGGAGCTCGCAACGTCGACGGACAAGGCATCGATGCTCGACGTTCCTCCTTCGTGATCCGAATTTTGCATTTTCGTAGTGTCACTTGTGTAGATCACATGTAAACCATGCGCGACCCACCTTGGCCTCGAGCCAGCATGACCGCCATTCAAGCCATCTACATTCGAACCCACGAACAACGACCGGCACCCAGGCCCCATGTCGTCTACCGGATAGAGATACAGGCCCACGTCCGCTCGTGGCAAATGTGGCATCGGTACTCTGACTTTGTCGAGCTCCACACCGAGCTCACAAAATCTACTGGTTCACCACCGCCCGCAGCCCTCCCACCCAAGAACGCATTCTCAGCCCTCAAAGGGCCCTTTAGGAACGGCGGCGCACTCATCGAGCAGCGCAGAGCTGGCCTCGAAACCTACCTGCGCGCCATCCTCAGCGCCAAGGAGGACATGTGGCGCGACAGCTACGCCTTTCGCGACTTCCTCGGTGTCCCCGTGGGCAAGCAGGGTGAAGGCGGCCGCAACGCCAAGTTCTCGTCCGCCTCGTGGCTTGACGAACACCTCGAGCTGCAGTCCCGCATCCGCGACGTCCGTGCGGACATCAACAGGCGGGACACGCTCTCCGACCGCGGAGACGTCAACGCGTCGCACACGGCCAACGTCCAGGCGAAGAAGCGGCTCGCCGAGATCCTCTCGCGCGTGCGCACGCTGACGGAGGGGCTGCAGGAACTAGGCATGGCGGGCATGGCCGAGGGCGAGTTGCAGAGGAGGACGGACATGGTGGCGCGTTTGCAGGACGACTGCGAGAAGCTGGGCAGGATGGTCACCGTTGCGCGACAGATCTCTCGTCCGGGCGTGTCGCCCGCTTCGGGGTTCACCAACGTCGCCGTGGGTCACGAGTCTGATCGTGCTGCACTCCTGGGTAGCAAACCAGTCACCCGTGTCTTTGGCGCGGCGTCAAAGACCCCTCAAGAAACCGACGTGACCCGTCCACTGGATGATCACGGTGTACTGCAACTGCAGAAGACGCAGCTGGAGCAGCAAGACGCCCAACTTTCGCAATTGACCTCAATCCTGCAGCGGCAACGGCATCTTGGTGAAGCGATCAATGCAGAACTCGTCATGCAGAATGAAATGCTGGATAATCTCAACGATGAAGTGGACCTCGTCGGGACGAAATTGTCGGCTGCAAAGAAACAGCTTAACAGGCTTGGTTGATTGGTGCTTTAAAATCAATCCATACATAAGAATACCATAACCATGTTTGATATCTAATCCGGAAATGTGGTAGATTACCGTCTCGCAACGTAACATATGTCTAGTCTGATGGAGGCCGCGAATGTCAGTCTTGTCTAGTCAACATTTTACCTACACCCTATTCAAGGTCAGCGTGCCGTCGTTCAAAGCTAAAGGACACATGCCTCGTAGGACGCAATCATGATACCGCAGGCGGGTGCAATCTTCGCTGTCCGGGGTAGAATTCCGGCAAACAGGGCACTTGCGCCTTCCGTGCGCATGATTCGTAAGCATAGTGGTATGGTGGCTGTTTCACTGGAAGGAAGTGTCCCCGACATCAGTAACGCTTGTCGCCTTGTCTTCAAGACATCAAAGGGTGATGTTATAAGTGATGCGGTCGTTCCGCTGATAGCCCCGCTCGCGAACGCGACATATGGTCCCGTTCTGCCCTGTGACTCGAAATGACGTTTCCACGCTTCGTAACCAGCCCAGTAAATACCACTGAAGGGAACATCACGCCAAAGAGTGGCGCCAAGTCCACGCCAGAGAAAGAGGATCCCTTGCTGACGGACAACCGACCGTATTGATCCAAGAACAGATGAGAGTGTATGTGGCTGATCTGGCGACTTGGGCGTGGACTGAAGGTTGGTGCGAACGAGCTCGAGCGGGGAGAGAAGTGAAGTGAGAGCGGTGCGAGCCGTGATGCCAGCGAACAGGGGAACCAGAGTTGGTGATGGTATCAGTTGCGGCATGACATTGCGCAGGAGATGGTCATACGTCAGCATGTACATGGTAGAGGATGGGACGCCGATGAACCTGTGACGCAAAGTGGGCACCGGGGTGTCTGCCAAAAGACAACGACTTACAAGGTTGTGCCAGCACCCTTCCATAGACCTCTTATTCCCTCTGCCCTCACGACATGGCGAACCGCATCGAGAAAGCCATTGACGCGCTCCTTGCGAAGTACGCCATGATCGTAGACACAGACCACTTCCTCGGCAGGAAAGGGATGCGCTAGAGATGACATGTTGCGAACACAAGGAACATTTGGAGGTTGACAGCACCTAGACGCTGCGCGAGAAAGTTCCTTCGGCTGTGTTTGCAGACGGGTCTTGACAACGTCGAATGGGGTCACTGTTGGCAGCGTGAGCACGGGTCGAACTGTATGCAGAACGGCGTACTCGTGAGCGCCGTCATCGTCGAGCCCGTCGCGGCCGCGACGAGTTTTGCGTGGAATGGATCCATGGAAGGAGAGGCGCGGCAAAATCCGGGGGAAAGCAGCTGGTGTAATAATTTTGGCGTAGTTCGCTCACTCATCCGCCAACATGTCCTCCGCGCTCCCGCATTCCTCGCAACAGGCCAACAAGGCCGCCCTCACAGCAGCCCTCACAGAAAATCCCCTTCCAAAACCCGCCCCCCCCTCAGACGACGCGGAGCCCGGCGAAATTCAAGAAGTAGATATGCACGCACAGGCAGAGGGCATCCGTACCATCTTCAGTGATCCCACCAATTTCAACGTCAAGGTACATCTGTCATTCTGTGCTGTCCACACCACTCATGTGTTGCGACGTCAGCACCCCCTGTACTCTGCCTGGACGCTCTGGTTCGATTCCCCCGCGACAAAGGGCCGCAACCTACCTCAAACACCCGTTTCCTCTTTCCCTCAGACACCCGTTCTCCAGACCCCAAGCGTAGCAGCAGCACAAGGCTGGATGGAAGACATCAAACGCGTCATTAATTTTGACAGTGTGGAAGAATTTTGGGGGTGTGTACCCTCCATCGACCACGATTCACCTTCTCATCAACCCGCATAGTCTCTATAATCATATCGTCCCGCCCTCGCAACTTCCTCAAAAAGCCAATTACTATCTCTTCAAGGCATGTCTCGCTGCACTTGACACCTGGGAAGCGTAATCATGTCTTACACAGGAGGGCATCATTCCAGCATGGGAGGACGAGGCGAACAAGAATGGCGGCAAGTGGAGTATACAGTTGCCCAAAGAAAAAAATCGCGGCAATGTCGACAAGATGTGGCTTTACACGGTATATTCCCTGTGTTCCTCTTGTCGCGTTCGCTGACCGCCGAGGCTATCCCGCTTAGATGCTTGCTGCGATCGGCGAGACGTTCGACCCTTACTTCACGAGTGGTGAATCCCCCGAACCTAATCCGCAATCACTCATCACCGGTGTCATCGTCTCGACCCGACCCCAGTTTTATCGATTGTCAATCTGGACGCGGCAGGCTCCCGCAGGAGATGACGACAAATTGCGGGAGCGGATCGAGACCGTCGGACGACACTTTAAAACCAACGTGCTGGGGTACAATGAATCGCAGAAGTTGGCCGGCCCGCTTGCAACCGAGGTGGAGTTTTTGTCTCACAAAGATTCAGAGAAGAAAGGCAAGGCAGCGAAGAAGATCATTGTCTGAGAGGACGCTTGTTCCATATGACGCATAATCGAGCCCTTTCATGCTAGGCTGATTTATTCACTTTTTACGAAAAGTAGTCGGCGAATATGCGAGCCGTCAATTGTCGTTGGGCAGCTGCTTGGTGACTCCTTAATGCCATATTGTTATACATTTCATCTGACTGGCTTTCGCCGTGAACATGCGCTGCTCGACAGCTCACAGCCTGACAGCGCGTACCAAGGCGCAGTCACACAGCCACTTGCGATCCCGTCCTTATAACCCTTCACAACAGTCCCGTCGTTACTCACCATGTCCGTCTCAGGTTTCCTTTCGTCCATCGCCGACAAGGCGCAGAGCGCCATCAACCAGACCCCCCTCGCGGGACATATCCCTGGCACCGCTTCGTCGGGTGGCCCCTCTGATAGCCACGCCGCACCACAGGGACATCGCTCTTTCGCCCTCGAGTCGTTGCAGCACCAGATTCGTAGCTTCGGCCAACAGTACACCTCGGTTCCTCCCATTCAGCGTATCATCACCTTTGAGAAGGGCGTCGCACTCGACTTTGATGCTCTTGCTAGGGACGGTAAAGCCCAGAGCAAGGAACTGTATACATGGGGACAGCATGAAGATCCAGATCTCAAGGATGGTGGGCATCTCGTTTCACGTCGCAGGCCCTGGCTGATTGGCGATCCTCTGCAGTGACGGATCGGCTCGCGTTTTTGAACTTTGTCCATGGATCCATGTCTGGGTCTTTGGTCGTCAAACTGGATGGTGCTAGGACGTCGTTGAAGGCGCTGCGTGATGCCGAGGCCGCCCTTGCACCGAAGCGCAACATCCGCGCTGGATTGCGCAATCAGATCGTCCGTCTCCAACACAGTCAAGAGAAAGGCGCAGAACGTCGCATTGTGGAGCTCAAAGAACAGCTTTCGCGTGCGGAAAGCCACGATGAACAGCTCGAAAAGGAGCTCGAATTGTTGAAGCGAAAGGCCATCCGGGAAAGCGAGCAAAGTAAATGGGATGCCATTCAAGAGGTGAGCAGCCTGCACGATGCCCTAGCCAGTCGTTCATTTTTCATAGTATGGAGAGAAATTGATTCTCCTTTCGCAAGCCGCAAAGCCCATCTTGGAGGCCTTGCCTACACTTCCCCCTGCTGACGCCAATCCGTACGGGGGTGCAGATGTTACTGCCGCCGCTCGGGCATCTCTTCAGAATGCACTGGATAACTGGAAACCGGGACAAGTGACATTCGATCTACAAATTGCAGCCGATCTTTCCCGATCAGATACTCGTTCCTTTGGCGAGAGCCACGCCTCAGAGTTGAGCAGCTTGTCCACTCCAGTTGGACATCCTGGTCTTTCCGTGACTCCTCCGATTCCCGAGCCTGCTTCAACCAGGAAAGAAGAACATACTGCCCCCCTACCCAGCCAACTCGCGGCTGACCCCAATCAGACCGCTGCTCCGAACCCAGCCCAGCCCGTCTCAGCCGTAGTACAAGGCTGTACTGCGCGGGCCGCAGTGCAAGGCCCCGGTTCTAGCGCTGTTGATTCACCCTCGGAGGAATTATACCGCACGTCTCCCGTAAAGACAGAGGGTACCGAAGAACCAAAGCAACCCGTCGAACGAGAGGATAGCGAGAGCTTGCCAGCTGCTGGCAATACAGGGCCCCCGTCTGGTGCGGAGTCTGCAGAGGAAGAGAAGAAGCGCTTGGAGAGGGAGGAAAGAGAGCGCGTGCTAGCAGCCAGTAGTGAAGTACGTGCGCCAGGCGGGGAGTCTGGGGAAGAAGAGAAAAGACGCTTGGAAAGGGAGGAAATGGAACGCGTGCTGGCAGGTGGGGCCAATTCTCCGACCGGCGACAATGGAGAGGATCTCCCACCTTACAAGGAGTTGGCGTAGGAATGCCTTGAATGTATTTTACTAAAGCAATTACCATTTTCGGAACCTTGGTCGTGGACATGCGCAGTGGCGAGCCCATCTCCCTCCACTGCGATGGACAAGGCCGATCTCGAAACGTATCAAGTACAGCTCTCTCAGGTCGAGCTCGCGCTTCAAACAGATCCTGACAATGCAGAGCTCTCTTCGCTCCAGTCAGAACTCAAGGAGCTCATCTCACTCGCACAAGAAGCCATCGCACAAGCGGAGGCAGCTCCCTCTTCTCGTGGGGGCCCGTCCCGAAAATCAGCTTCGTCGGCCCCCGTCTTTACATGGGCCGCTGGCAACGAATGTCTAGCCAAGTATTCGGGAGATGGTAGTTTCTACCCTGCTCGAATAACTAGCGTCGGTGGTTCAGCAGAGAATCCCGTTTACAGCATCGTCTTCCGGGGCTACAACACCACCGAGCTAGTCAAGGGCTCGGAAATCAAATCGCTCCCTGCAAACTACCAAGAAAAGACGCCGGCCGTGTCCAACAAGCGCAAGCTCACAAAGGTGGAAGAGGAAGAGAGGGAGCGCAAGAAGAAAAAGAACGAGAAGAAGGTGGAGGCAAGAGCGGCCAAGGCCAAGGAGCAGCTCGCCAAACAAGCGACGTGGCAAAAGTTTGCCAAAAAGTCAGAGAAAAAGGGCGTGCACATCGCTGGCGTGGCCGGAACGAGCATATTCAAGACGCCTGACAACCCGCTGGGTAAAGGTGCGCGTCGTTGTCATCGCTTGACCTGACATATCCTTGGACTCACGCGTGGCATCGATCCCAGTTGGCGTGACAGGGAGCGGGAAGGGAATGACGGAGGTGAAGCTTTTGGGCAAGCACAAATTCGCGGCCGTGGAAGACTCGAATCAGTGAACGAGGGCATTGATGTGAGGGCGTCTCCGTCGTTGATTCGCGGTCTCTCTGTGCGTCGGCTTGCTAATCCATCTGTTATCTAGGGGAAAACTATGCGTTACCCTCTCTCTATATGTACTAAATGGCATATTGATGGTTCTATATCTTTGCGAATAGCAGGTCCCCTGCCATGCCTGATGCCCCGCGACCTCGGTTCAATGGGGCACTGCCTGTCGCACGTCAATGAAAGCCGGCGAACGCGAAACTATACGTGATGCTTTACCCTCTTCCTCTGTATCTAACCTCATGCGTGACTTTCTCCCGGGGCAGCCCGCAACTTCGGTGGCGCGTCGGAATGGACGGATCCGCCAAGTTTGCCTACGGCGTGGGCGGTCACCTTGCAACAAGTATCATACCACCCGACGATTCGATTTTAAGGTTGCCTGGAAGCTGACGAGGTGATACGTTGATTAATGTTATTGAAGACGATCGAAAGCTGACAGATGGGATCGAAATCGAAGTGGCGGAAGATCTGCAAAGGTACGATGAATCTAGGAATCTCGTATGCGCTTCCATAACGTCTGTCAATCTCGACGAGTATCGAGGTCTGTGGATCTCTATTTTCTATTATACAAGGGACGGCGTCTAGCTCCAAGTACGCTCTCATAGAAGGCTGGTCGTTGTGGTTGCGGGCCAGCTATCACCGCGGTCGATCTCGAATACACAGATACATCACTCGGACACTCCGAGGAGGATTGTATGAGGCCGGCATCCTCTGCTCATTAGAGATTAACATCCACAATCGAGCCCATTTGCGTCGTATGTCTTCGCGTCTCGCCAGGGTGATAGGTGCGCATTTAAGTCTTACTGGCGGTTCTTATTACCGCACCCGACGAAGTCATATTACTTGGCTCCAAAGTCGTCGTGCAATTCCCGGTCACGATGGTTCCTCATCAGAATGGGGCTTCCTGGGAGCATGCGGTTAGCTCTCGACGGATCGGGACTGACCCGCGCTCGCTCGGCCAGTATAGCCCGAAACTCGGGACAAGGCGTGGCGTTTTCCGGTCGCCGGTCGTCCTTGATGCGAGCAACGACTGAAGAATTGGCGACGAGGCGTCTGATGGACGGATTTGTAAGAAATGCTGTCCTAAAAATGCGCGTTGGCTTCGTACGATTTATTGCTCTGGCAGTGCATGCACATGGTGCCGGGGCCGGGCGCACGGTTGGTGAAAAGAGACGCTGTCGCTTTGGCCCGCTGGTCGGTCGGCGACATGCTCGCGCTCGCAGATGGTACGCAGCCGCGAGACGTGCGGACCGCTTGACTGACGCCATCAGCGCCATTAATGACGAGAGAGTGTAGCACACGTCAGAGGTACGATTTTCCCGTTTACGGCGCGCGTTCAGAAAAGGCTTCGCGACCTTCTTCGTTCCTTCCATCTCCGATCTGCTTCTCCACTTCGCCTTCGCCACTATCATGCCTGACATGGGAGTATTGGCGGTGGATGGTTCCTGGCCGCCTGCCGTTCTGCGTGGGCGCATGCACGCAATGGGCTCGAATTTTTCCTCGGGACAGGATTCACGGATTACGTCCCAAGTCATGTGATTCAGAAGCGTGTCGCGACGTCGTGGGCGAGGCAGGTGGGTCTCCCGAAAAAAATAATATGTATGTACTCGAAACGATAGGTTTGTGCGACGATCACACTAATACTAGATATAGCAAAACGCATGCCAGATACTGGAGTCTCAAAATTAATTGGGGGAGCCATCCTGCTGGTAGCTTTATGGGCGTTTCATGTTGCCTTCTGCGCACAGCGACGCCTCATGCCTACCCCTCGAATTCGCATTCCCTGAGCAACGACAATATGTACACATGCGCAAGCGCAAGAAAGAGATCAGCGCTGCCGAAATCGATGCAAACCTAATAGAACTGGAAAATTATGTACGATTCGTGCAAAATATTTTCAGATATGCCGGGACATCGCAGCTGAGATTCACATCCCATCGCCAGGGCCGGGAAAGAGAAACCGGTGTGTCGCCAGGTCCGTCGAGGTGTCTAGGCTGGCTGTGCTCCCGTCTGCTGAGGACGGGCTCGCAGAAGCTGTCATGTCGTCGGGTGGGAGCGACGACAAGGGATCGAAAGTGGTCAGACACGGATTATAACCCGTATTTCTCGACATGCCAGCAACGTCCACCGAATGGCGCCTGAGGGGAAGGCCAGCATTATGGGTGGCCATGACCTGGGCTGATAAATCAAGAAACTAGGTCGAGGTTGATCAGAATACGTTGCCGACGGAAGCATGCCTAACCTACCACCTGTTCCTCGACGAGAGTGCCTTCATGCAAAGTCTTGTTGGTGTTCTGCATGTGCACGAGAAGGGTGCGGATACTGCGAGAGGACAGACCACGGTACGTAGAGACACGTTCCAATGCAAGGGGGGCCGTGTTGACGAGGCGGAGCTGCTCGTGAAGGTAAAGGACGTATTGCTCCAAACACTCGAGGTAGTGGCGCTTTTTCTCGTGCGACGAGATGGTATCCCTGGAGCCCAGATATCGTCAAGTGAAGACGAAGAGCTCAGGAAATACCTACGGATCTGTGGGCGTGAATCCAATTTCTTCTGCGATCGCGCGCTGTCTGGCCTTGCGTTGACTCTCGCTTTTATTGACCGCGCTGCTGAGCGGTGCTGTGATGGGGTCGGCGTCTGGAGACTGCTGTCTGCTTGTCTGCGGAGGAGGGGGAGAAGGCTGGACATATGGACGGGATTCGGACATGTCGCGTGCACACGACTGGCGTCGGTGGCTGATATTTGAGAGCAGCTCCGAGGGCGTGGGGAAGAGCGGCTGGGAGGATGGGGCGTAGTAGTCGAGCATGCCGTCCGCGGGGTCTACGCGGCGGGTGGACGGATAGACGAGCTGCTGGGAGATGGGGGTGTAGGAGAGGTCGGCATCCGGGGTGTGACGGACGGGGTCGGGCTGGGGTCGGAGGTAGGGGTCGGGGTAGGAGTAGGAGAGGTGGAGGGCGTCGGTGGGATCGACGAGGTCTCCGCTGAAGCTGTATGCAGGCAACATGGGGACGGCGGGTGGAGGGGCCTGGACGTTTTATGAGCATTTTCCACGGATCCACGCACGGCATCCGAGGAGGAGGTCGAATCCGGCAGCATGCGAATGTCCGGATCGAGCACAGGGGTCCATACGTCGCGGGGTTAAATTTCATTCCGATCCTGGCGCGATCAACTTCCGCATCGAGCGTCCCTGCATCCGTCTTGGAAATTTGGCTGCCCGCTTTCGGCACCCGGAAGCGCGCATGCCGATCTGCTTCCTGCCATTCCGGGCCATCCCCATTCCGTCGCGTATATAATCCATCCCCGCGCGTCCGATCCACGACAGCGATGGCCCAGCACTACCCCCTCGACTTTGACCCCTCCGCGCTCTTCCCCCCCCCCCCCCCCCCCCCCCCCCCCCCCCCCCCCCCCCCCCCCCCCCCCCACCCCCCCCCCCCCCCCCCCCCCCCCCCCCCCCCCCCCCCCCCCCCCCCCCCACCCCCCCCCCCTACCACTCCGACCCGCCCCCTGACTACTACAACACCCCGCCCTCCTACGCGTCCTCCTGCTCGTCCCGCCCCCACGACCACAAAAGCTCCGTCCTCGCCTCGTCACATCTCATCGCCTCCTTCCCCGATGATGGCATATCCTTCGCGCCCGCTCCAAACTCCGTCTCTGTAGAGCACCCCGCCCGAGACACGGGCCGCTCTGCCACCAGGATCACCATCGCCCATCCGTATGCCCGTCTGTACGCCAAGAAAGACGGCTCGAAGCGTCGAAAGATCTGGAACCACGTCCTCGAGAAACAACTCTTTTCCCCCCAAGAATTGTCCGTAGGATCCCCTCCCTTCTTCACTTGTTGCAATTGAACCCCTCCGTAGATCCACCATGGGGGCACCCCACAGGCGCACAATATACATTGCGTCTCTCGAGGCGCACATCGACCGCCTTCACAATCAGTTACTTAGCATCGGTCTATACCCAATCCCTTTCGAGCGTCTCGAGCCCTACCGCGGTCTCAACTCAAAGACTGCAAAGGTACCTTGGGACCCCTTCCCACTCCCTCGTACGTATTCACGTTTTTGCAGAGCATGGTTGCCGGGTTGCAACACGACGCGACCCATTTAAAGCTGAAACTCTTGGAACTCGAACGCTCGGTACCTATCTTCTCCCGTGTTGACCATACCCGCCTGACCAACCAACAGAACACCAATCTCAGAATGCTCCTTGGCACCCATAACCCTTCTAAATCGGCCCTTTCCCATCCATCCGCGCCTTCTGCCATGGCGCTCGAGGCAGACGTACGGAGGCATTCGGTAGATGTCTCTGGCATGGGCATGGGCGTTCACGCCGGCCATAATTCTACACATCACTTTCACCGTTCGTGATCACTAGCCTAGCTGGTCAGCTTTGTTGTCCTGTTTTCTGGATCTGGTCTCGCAAAAACCGTACAGTAATCTGGAGGATAATCCTATATTCTCAGTGATGCCTAGATTAATATGCAATCCAAGGTCACGTTTAGTATATAGCTTTCCCCCCGAACGCCACGTCTCCAGGCGCCAAGTAAATGAGCTCTTTGCCGTAACGATTATCAATCCCAAATCCCACCCCTGTCCAGCCTCACCCGTTGGTCTTGCTTCGCCTTACTACCCTGCGGGCGTCCCACTCGCTGAGCTCCACGCTTCGTGTGGTATTTCTTTTGTTGTCGTTGCCGCTTTGCAAGATCCGTGGCAACTCTGCTTCGAACGTCGACCTCTCGCAGTGAGAGTGCCGCCGTCATTTTCGCGAGCGTGTTTGGCGAAGGTGAACGCGAACGCGGCGGGGAACGGGACAGCTGAGAAAAGGACGAGGATGGCCGAGAAGGCGGGCTCTTTTCTCTTTTGGAATCAACAGAGCCCGCAAGTTCCCCCTCCGTTGGCGCTTGCCTGTTTTCAAATTGCAAAATTTGACGGTCGTCACCATGGCCACTCTGCGCGGGCCGTGCATGTTCCACTCCGCCTTCCTCTCTTTCGTCCAGTTCGCCTTCCGCCTCCTCGTTCTCATCTCCGTCCTCTTCCTCGCTTTCCAACGCTTCGTCTCCCACCTCCCCCGCATCTACATCTTCTTCGCCATCAGTGCCTTCATCATTCTCCCTGTATTCTTCGCCCGTCAGAGTTTCCATGTACTCCAAACGTAATCAGACGGTGCAGAACCAAGCGGATGAGTGATCAGAAGCTCACCTCCTCCAGAACTTTTTGATCCTTTTTCGTAAACCCGCTGGCAGCAACCACGACATCCAACCGGAACCCCCCGCCTTCTTTATCGTCACCAGATTTGACAGATTTGAACCGAGGATACAATGCACTCTCGTATTTGAATCGTCGCTTGAAGAACCTCCGGATGCACTCCACGTCTCGATTGAAATACCTGGTTTATGTGACCGGTGATCATACAGCCGGCGATCGCCAAGACACACGCGCTTACCATTCCGCGTTCTCATGTGATGTGCTCACCATCTGCGGAAAATCGATGACCACAGGTTCTCCGTTCTCCCGACGAATTAGGATGTTGAATTCATTATAATCGCCGTGAATTAACCCTGCCCGTGCAAAACGCACGATGATGTCCATTAATGTTGAATATAATTTTCCAGGTGATGGAACGTCGGCAATCTGCCGCCTGACAACGTGATCCGGTGCGCCTGAATCTTGGAATAGACTTACAATGGATATGCGTCGATTGCTTCCATGAGGATGCAGTGGCGTGCTTGATCGATGGGTCGTGGGACGGGAAATTGGTGTTCGTAGAGAATCTAGCGAAATTTTAAATTCGTTGGCCAGCACATATCTGGTACTTGGCCCAGACCGTCCTCGACACTGACCTTCATGAACGCCCATTCCTTTTGTGCAGCAAGGCGGGACATGTACATCCAGGACGCAGATTTGCGCTTGCCCAAGTAATCCCGCTTTTCTTTGATCGCGCGAAACGATATACGACCTAGGCTGATCGGGCTCCATCTGGCCATCCGTGACCCACATTGCAAGCAAACACTGACCGATGCAGCTTTAGCACCATCTCATTGCCCTCACCATCGGCCACGACGTACACGTCTGTCGAGTGACATGTGAGCTGTGTGACGACAGACAAAGATATTGCCGAGTAGAGCTCGGGCTGATCATTGCCCTGCACTCACCAGCTTCCTTCCCAACACCGATTTGATTCCCAACCGCGTACATCGAGTCCCGCTTCGATAGCGCACGCATCGCCAAGTAGTCGTATCCCCCATAAGTCAACCTGTATCCGTCGTCTGAAGAAATGGTCAGCTGGACCCCTTCAGGGTCGCTTGGGGGCTGGGCTGACATTTGGAATTCTGGACGCGGGCGACGAGGTTACGTTTGGCGAGACCGCCCACGATTTTGTTTACGCCTCCATTACGCAGGCCGGAGATCTGAACAATGAGAGGGGTCGGCACGACCTCGTGGTTCTTGGATCCGATTTCGACCTTTTGACGTGGCGTCAGCGAGCAAGACGGTCGAGCGGGACAGGCCGTACGGCAGTCAGCACTCTGAACTCGTCCGAGGTAATGTACCTCAGATCGGTGGCGTCGAGCTTCATGTGCGTGGTGGTACTTGGCAGGAAGTATGTAATAATAGTGGCACGGGAAAACTTGTAAGCAATGTCTCTTGCCGACTTTCAAGCACGATGCCTTGGAGCGCTGCTACCCGCAAGGCCAACAAGGTTTCCTGTTTCGTGATATCTCTGTCGCCCGTCGTCTGAGTCGTAGGCTACCACAGGTGACCTTGCGGTGTGCTTGCCACCAGCTCGCGTTATAAGCGACAAGAAGTAGGCTGACCTTGTTCTTGCCCGTGGCGCGCAATGTGAAGCCTCTTAGCTTTTTCTTCTCTGTCAAGGTGGTCTCCGACTTATGCGACGACGAACGTGCCCAGATCTGGCACATTTTGGAGGAGAACATGCGCGAATTGTAGGTGTCGCCTTTTACTGTTCATTCATCATCGGTCAACATTGCCGTAGTTACATCTCCTCTTCGTTTGGTTGGGATCCTCGGAAAAAGAAGAAAGAAATGTTCAATTCGCTGAGTCGATTCATCATCGTACGACATAGCTCGGACCCCACGGGTCTCGTCGCCTATTCTATATTTCGGTTCGAGCGGGAGGATCGACAGAACGTGGTCTACTGGTGAGTCTCACTTTCCTCACGCTGTTCATACGTCGCTTGACGCGGTATATGAGCTATGAACTTCAGGTATTAAAAGCGTCCAGACGCTTCGGATTTGGGAGGCTGCTGGTCCAAACACTTTTCGATATCGGCGCGCAATGGGACATGTCAAAGATCATGCTCACCGTGTTTAAAGGTATCTTGAAGTTCGTTTGACTCGGACGTAATCGTTCATACCTCCGCAGCCAACGACGTAGCAATGGCATTCTACGAATCGACGGGGTATGGTGTTTATGGTTGTCGGAACCAAATTAGACTGATGTAGGATACAGATTCACCCCCGACGAGACGTCGCCAGACTTTTCCGGAGACGCGGAAGGCGAATGCGACTACTCCATCTTGTCCAGACGTATACCGTAGTAGTATTTACATTTGTTTACCAGACTCGTTCTATATCACACCCGAAGACGAGCCCGTTGCACGACACCATACCACACATGCTGCCACCCTCTCTTCGGGCGTTCTCAGCCGCCCGACATGCCCTCGCTCGGCGCTATGCATCGCACGGCGCACCCCACTACAACGAGCCCACCGGCTGGCTGTTTGGCGAAAAGGTAAACCATCCTTGGCTCGCATGCGTCGCCAACGGCTCAACAACTCGCACACGTTCCAGCCGCTACCGCCAGGTCAGAAACGAGTAAAGGATGACTGGGAGAATATCTGGTACTTTGGGATGTTCGGGTCGATGGCTCTGGCCACCGTGCTGCTGTACTACAAACCCGATACCAGGTGCGTCTCATTTTCCGCCCACGTCAGGTATGAACGTTGACCGAGTCGCTGCAGCATACAAACGTGGGCGCTGAAAGAGGCAAAGGAGAGAATGGAGGCTCGGGGGGAGAAGTATAAGTATGAGCCGTCTTCATAGGCCTCGGGGACGCCTTGTACTCTCACCTTGGATCGTAATATTAGAGGACTATCACTAAATCATTTTTAGCATCGAGCGACTTTGCGCAAAATGTCATGTCAAAAATGTGACGGGCCCCGGGTTAGTTGTAGGCTTAGTATGTCACGCATTGGGGTACGAACTTGAACGCGTGTGCGTTGTACCAGTGTCAAAATGATGGTGCAGTGTATATAATGAATACTTATCGACGATGCTGAGAGGAGATTGCGTGTGACTACAAAGGATGATAGCAGTAAATTATATCAGCGCCATACGTCTATCTCCTATGCATACTCCAGGATCTTGGTGATAATACCAGTACCGACTGAATGCATTCAAATCAGTCGCGACATCGACCATAAGTACATGATACTCACTCGTTTTGTTGCCCTCGCGAAGTGTGAATCTGTGCAATGTATTTAGATCCACTCAGCGAACGACATCCAAAGACATACCGAGAACCGATTTCTGCAGCGACATCAGAGTGGAGAGAGCAGATCATTTCCACATTATCGCCAGGCATGACCTAATATGCAAGTCAGTGTAATTATTTCTGCATGTGTAAAAGTAACAGACCATTTTGTCATCGGCATCGGGAGTGTCAGGCGGGAAGGTCAGTGATGTGGTAATATCGGCAGTTCGAAGGAAGAGCTGTGGGCGGTAGTTGGACATGAATGGCGTGTAACGTCCACCTAGATTTACAGGTGGTGTCAGCAACGGTAACGTACACGACTCTGAAAAACAAACCTTCGTCCTTTGTAAGGATGTAGAGTTGGGCTTGGAATTGTTTGACGGCCTTGATCGAACCAGGGACAGCAATAATCTGACCACGCTTCAGGTGTTCTCGCTTAACGCCACGCAGCAAAACGCCCATATTGTCCCCAGCTTCGCCCTGTCAACAGCAAGTATAGTCCACTCTACACTGACCGTAAACAAGGGATGCTTACTCTCTCCAGCTCCTTGTGGAACATTTCTGTCAAAGTAAAACTCAGCACGTCGAATAGAGAAACATCAGGGCACTAACCAATACCAGTCAAGGTAGTTTTGAGTGAGGAGCCAAGGCCGAGCACTTCGACTTCTTCGCCTTTTGTGATTACACCACGCTCGGCCTGGCAAGAAAGTAAGGCGACTTGACACAAACTATAGGTAGACTGTACTCACGCGACCGGTAGCGACTGTACCACGTCCAGGAATAGAAAACACGTCCTCAACAGGCATGAGGAAGGGTTTCTCGAGGTCACCTTTGGGGGGTCAGTGGCATATGCAAGACAGGATAAAAGGACATACGAGGGGGTACATCAAGCCAGTCGTCACAAGCTTTAACGAGTTCGAGGATTTTGTTCTTGCCAATCTCATCATCTCGACCCTCGAGGGCAGCCAGAGCGGAACCCATGATGATGGGCGTTTTTTCACCATCGAAGTTGTACGTCGAGAGCAGGTCGCGCATCTCCATGTCCACAAGTGCCAGCATCTCCTCGTCATCAACCATATCGACCTTGTTAATGAAGACGACAAGTTTTTTAATGCCGACCTGACGGGCAAGGAGTAGATGTTCGCGGGTTTGAGGCATCTGGCCGTCAGTGGCTGAGACGACGATGATACCACCATCCATCTGTGCCGCGCCGGTAATCATGTTCTTGATGTCTGAGAGAATGCATGAGGCAGAGGGGTAGAGTAATGTAGCACACTCACAGTCAGCATGACCAGGACAGTCGACGTGGGCGTAGTGACGGGCGTCCGACTCGTATTCCACGTGGGCAGAATTGATAGTGATACCGCGCGCCTTTTCCTCGGGAGCCTTGTCAATCTGTGAATAGTCCGTGAACTTGGCTGAGCCCTGGTCTGCAAGGACTTTGGTGATGGCGGCAGTGAGGGTCGTCTTTCCGTGGTCAACATGGCCTGGGGACGCGTCAAGACGCGTCTAGGCAGGCTCGGGGAAAAGTTACCGATTGTTCCGATGTTCATGTGAGGCTTGGTGCGGGAGAATTTTGTCGACACGTCGGCATAACCACGTCGGGCTGGTGGTGGGGTTGAGAACGGAGGGTGATGCAAGGAGAGGACTGACCAAAGGAGGAGGCCGGGATGGACTGTGACGGCCTGGGCAAGCATGTTGTTGGTCGGCAACGAGCAAGTCTCAAGGCAGGGACGGCCCTGGAGGAGGATGCGACTGCTCTGCGTGCTGCCAGACGGAACATGACGGTGTGCAAGCAAGATCGACAAGACGAGTAGAAAAAAACGTAGCCGGGTGCGGAGTGCGAAACTGGCATGGACACCTTGAAGAACGCGGTCGCGTTCCTCTCTGACCCAAACGCAAGTTTGCCCTCCTCCCCCTCGTCCCCGCTCACCTTGTCCAGACCCAGAATGCCCCCCTTGCACAGCGCATCCAGTTCCTCGAGGCAAAGGGTCTCTCTGCCCCGGAGATCGACCACGCCTTCCGACTAGCAGCCAACCAGTCTCAACTCCCCGCATTCCAGCCAGCATCATACCGACGGGACTGGCGCGACTATTTCGTGCGCATCCTCGTCGTCCCCCTTCCCCGCTCACCCTCGCTCCTAGATCACCGCCGTGGTATCGGGCACCCTCGCTTACGGCGCCATCTCCCTCTTCAAGAAATTCCTCCTCCCCCATCTACAGCCCCCCACCGCAACCGCTTACGAGCAAGACCGCGACGCCCTCACCGCCCAGTTCGATGCCGCTGAAGCCCTTCTCAAGGAAATCCAAGCCGAGACTGCTTCCGTGCGAGCTGCAGTCGACGAGCAAAGGGAGCGGGTCGACAAGGCTTCACAAGACGTCGAGGCTGTAGTCGCAGAAATGCGCCAGGGAGAGCTGAAAACGAGGGATGAAATGCGCGAAATTCGCGATGAGATCGAGAACATCCGGGACATGTTGCCCAAGGTAGTCCCACGTCCTCCCCGCTATCCCACCTTCTGAACACCTTGCAGATGATTGACAAGAACAAGGAGACCCAGAAGCAGTCTCTCGCAGAGCTTCAGCAAGAGCTCAAGTCGCTCAAGGCTCTTTTACTTAGTCGTGGTCCAAGCACCCTGACGAGTTCTCCCTCCACTCCATTACCAGCTTTAGCGGGCAGACCATCCATTCCGTCATGGCAACTCGCGAATAGCACCAGCACCCCCACACCAGCAACATCAGAATCCCCCAGAGCCAGTCCCCCGCTGTCGAATGGTAAAGGGAAGGAAGTAGAGTCAGTGTCCAGCGAAACGCCGTAATTTACAGTATTGTCATTCGTTTACCGACATACTTGATACTTGCTTTTGATTGTGGTCCGGGTCGTACCGCAACCCGATCCAATGTTTTCCCAGTTCCGCCAAGCAGTTGAGAGTCTCGCTCAGCCCCTCCAAGACGGCCCAGGTGTTCGCAGCCAGTCCCCAGACTCTCACCGCCAGTCTTCCTCCCAGCTCGCCGAAAATGCCTTCGTAAACATCCGCAAGTCGATCGCCGCCCAACGCACTGCGGGCCCTCAGCAGCACACTGGCCCACACCGGCCACGGTCTGCCAGCCCCGGGCCCTCGTCGACCGTGAAGAGCACGTCCGATTCGGGTTTGCGCAAGACTACTCTTGAGGAGCGCTTGCGTGCATCCTTTGCCACGTCGGAGACCTCAGGAGGCTCCGACCCAGCGTCCCTCCCCTCTCATACGGTCCTGGTGGCCGAGCATCCACTTTCACCCGCGTCGACGCCACTTCCAGACTCCCCAGGCCCTGCCACAGGAACTACTGCGATCGAGGCTCCTGTCGGCGGCCCCGTTCAGGCCGACAATGCTAATGTTGTTCTAGCTCCTCCATCTCAAGAACTCGGAGATGCTGCGCAGTCACCGAGCACACCACCTACCGACCCTCAGGGCCCCGCTGGCTTAGAGACGGGCTTGATAGACGGTGCACTCCCAGACTCGACCACCACCGATCCAAGTGTGGCTCTGACTCAAGAGACGTCAGAAGCGGTACATGTAGATTCGCCTCCGACGCAGCAACAAGTTCCAGAGGTCGAGGACACGCCAACGATAGACGCAGTCCCTCCCGGGGAGGAACACGTTAAAATCGAGTCTAAACCCCCCATGGTCGACGGGCCGAAGGATGCAGGTGTTGAGATGCTTCAAGAGCGCCTCAAATTGGTGGAGCAAAGGTTTGCAGGTAAAGTTGTGTATACCGTGCTTCAGGACTATGTGTAACGTCGGGAGCACTAGACGTTTCTACCTCGTTCAAGATACTCCAAGTCGAAAGGCGAGAAATAGATGGCGTCATCAGCGAGCTGACTCCATTGGAAGGATCCAAGGACGTCGCAGCATTGCGAGAATATCTCATGAGTGTTAACATGAAAATAGAGGTCAGTAGGGTCTACTAGAAATGACAGGTCCGGTCATCATCCTTCACCGCAGGTCGGCCAAGATGAATCACAACGGCTCAACGGAAAGCTCACGCGTAGGCGCATCGCATCCTAGATTTCGTCCTTCCTTAAAAATGTCATATACAGGGCAGGAAGAACGATTAGAAGAACTTCGCGACACTCATCGACTAGAGAGCGCTTCCCAGGCGGACCAAATAGAAAAGTTGCGACAACAGTTGAAGGAGACTGAGGCACTTCTCACTGCGTCCCAATCATCGACGTCGCAAATACAAGAGGACAGTGCCAAGCGAGATTCCGATATTGAACAACTGCGCGCTGAAGTCTCCAGGGCAAATACGGTCGCGAAGGAGGAGGAGGAGAAAAGAGTGAAGGCCATCACTTTGCTCAAAACTGTGAGGCAGAAGCTCGTCAAAGCAGAAAAAGAGAGGGACGATGCACTGCGAGAGCTAAGCGAGACGGAAGAAAGGAGCATCGAGGAGAAAGAGAAGGATCGCACTGAGCGAACCAACTTGGAAAGGGAGATCGATGCAGCCAACGTGGAACGCGAGAAAGCGGTTACTGGGTTACGAGCACAATTCGACAAGGACATCGCCGTCGCTAAGGACCGTGCTGAAAGGGACATTCAGGCTGTGAAGAAACAGTTCGATGCCGAAACGAACGCACTGAAGGTAGCGCACCCGATATGCTAATTCTTACCGCTCATAACTTGCCAGACTTCCCATTCCGCAGACATTTCCGCCAAAAAATCGCGTATTAGTACCCTTGAGAACACGGTGGCCAACCTCGTCAGTGAAAATAAATCATTCTTCGAACAGCTAGAACTACGACAAGCCGAACTCGAGTCCTCTCAGTGCCACGCAGAGTCACTTCAGGCCCAAAACACCGAGCTTCATTTCGAGCTGAAGGAACTGCGAGAACGAATTACTCTGCTTAACGATGAGGTCGGGGAGCTTCAGGGCGAGCACGAAATGCGATCGCAAGTCCCCGGTATTTCTACGGAAGAGATGTCACAGCTAGTCTCTTCGATAGAAATCAGATACGAGGCAAAAGTTTCTGAACTCAGGAAAACGCTAACAACCGCTGAGAGAGAGCGTACTGAGGCCGAGGCAGATTGGAGTCGCAAGCTTACAGAAAAGGCCAAGGAGACAGAAGAGCTGAAACGCATGCTTCAGTCTTCCGTCCAGCTGCGCGAGCGGGATGAAGATACTACTACAGCGTTGAAAGCTGAGATCGAGATGCTCCAAGCCGAGGCCCGGACGCAGCAAGGCCAACTATATGAACTCCAAACTCACATTGATGCCTCGAAGGATGCTGAGGTGGGTCTGCGTCCATTCCAGACCTGCGTCTCACTTATCAGTTGTCTTGGTGTAGTCGGTCCTCCATCGACGCCTCTCGGAAGCTGCAGCCCGTGCTGATGACAACGAAAGGCAGCTAGAAGAGAGCAAATCCCGAGAAACTCAGCTACGCACACAAAACAAAGTATGGTTTGTGGTATTCTAGGATTGCCTGGCTTAACAAACACTAGACCCTGCGGGATGAACTTCGAAAGATCCAAAATTCGGTCACCGTCCTGGAAAGACAGCGTAATCCGGGTGCCGGATACTGGTCATCCCGACCGGAAGTTACGGACTCACGTACATCTATCTCGTCGATCCCGGATGCACCTTCTTCATCTTCGCTCCCATCGACCAAGAATGAAGAAGATATTAATTACGAGTATCTGCGGAACGTCATTCTTCAGTTCCTAGAACACAAAGAGATGCGAGTAAGTTGTTAATACTCGTCCATCCGGTGGATAGTGACAGACCTTCCTAGCCAAACCTTGTACGAGTCATGTCAACGATTCTGCGCTTCACTCCTCAGGAGACACGGAGACTCATGTCCAAAGTATGATGGATATTTGATACCAGATTTAAGACTTTCGATACCTTTACTTTCCACTGCACACTTGTTGTGTTCCAGTTACTCCTAGGTGTTGGTTGTGTTTTTGGATTGATGCGTAAATAATCTACCACCACAACATCATTGGAACACTGTCTGTGTCAAGGATTCGAATCACAGCTCATGTCCTTGTCAAGCTTGACCCGAAACTCATATCAAACCGGCATTTCTCCACCTCAGGTAAGGTGAAGTTAGAGGTTTGGACAACCACAAGTTTAATTCCTCAGTTTTTTGAAGTGGCTCCAGCTTTGCAAACTATGCGTAGATAAAGAAACGTCTGGCCAAGGTTCGCCCGATGTCGGGCCCGCGATCAGTGGTGTGCAAATAGACGTCTGGGCCAGAGAACCAATCCACTTACCACACTCCCGCTCGACAGATGCACTTATCACGCTATGTAGCATCTACGATGCCAATCCTACTCTCTTGGGCTATCTCAGGCAAGCCCTACATGACGGGCTCGTACCGACACCAGATTTCGTTGCAACTTTTCTTCGCGCCGCACGATCATCACAGCTTCAAAATGGCTCAACTCTCGACGTGCTTTGTCGCACAGCACTGGATGCGCACTATGCCTCTGGAATACCACCGCTCGGCTCCCTTCTCCCCTCTGCAAGTTCGCAAACCTCCACCCTTACTATAGTAAACGATGCTCTCGCTTTCCTTCGTCAAGCCTACACTCTCCCACCTTCCGGTTTCCACTCTCTCTCGATGTCCGCTTCGGAACTTGTCACTTTGATGCTACCCTGCGTTTCAGATATTGTGCAAATATCAACAACACAAGCTATGCTATGTTTTGGAGATGCCAATGACCTACTCCATTCCGTACGACTTTCCCCAGATGTCCGTCAGGTGCTAGAGACATTCGTGTTTTCCTTGAGTCTCCTGATTGGAGATGATGCCAAGGTTGCCCGGGAGGCACAGATAATTCACACTCAGCTGGCTCTTGGAAAGAGTGATATGTTGGGTTCCAATCTTGAAGCGGATTGTATCTCCTGCGGTCTGTTGCTGCAATCTCTTGTGAGTAGTTCTCTCATTTGGGCTACATTTCGCTGACAACCATCAAGATCGCTTCCCGGGCTAGCGACTATGGCGCTGGGAGTGGTTCGGCGGCTGTGGTCCTACTGACAGGTCTGTTGCGATGGACATCCTTGGCTCCGAACGTCTTCTACACCCAGATGCTGCTAGCATCCTTGACTTGCGTTGCGCAAAGTTCTCCAAAAGGGATCCACGACGGATCCTTTTTCATATGGAGAACGTTCGTCCTTGGTCGCGTGAGATATATTGCTCCATTCGCAACCACTTGCTTGCTGAGCTGAAGCTTGCAGCTACCTCGCCTCTTGCATAGCTTTGAGAAAGCATTAGATGGCCACGGGACAGTTGAAGCGGATTGGGTATGTTACAATTTTCGCGGACTTTCATCACTTTATCTTTCTGCAGCGGACTGCTATGCATGCTGCAATCTCCACGGTGCTCCAGCGCTCCGACTTGCTATCGCGGTGTGATCGTGTTCAAGCGCAAGCGAGGACAAAGGAGCCGAGCGAAGAAGAAACTGCCAGGTCGGTCCCTTTTGGATGTAGCCAGATGATTCACTTATGCAGGGTTCAGTTCAGGCTCGTTCATTAGAGATTTCATACAGCAGTTATACGTAGTTGGACTCATTGACCAAGCGTTCGCAGTGACTGCGGATCCAACTCTGGCAAATGATTCTGGGACACGCCTTCAAGCAGAAGCCTTCGAGCATAACTGTACACTCGAGGTTCAAGAGATCGCCTCCCTTATCGAGCATTGATTGACATGCACTTCACAGAGTTACCTCGAGTCGAGACTCACGATGGAACTTTGTGAGGAAGACACCCGGACATTATTACACCGCATCCGTTTGGAACCGAGCAGTCATCACTTTTTCGCCCAGGTGGTCCGTAAAGTGAGGGACCGGGATTGTTGATCTCCTCACACCTGACGACTATTCACAGCGTTTCGCGTGTCACTCAAAATCTGGTGACTTAGAAGTCCTGAGTCATCTTACCAAGATGCTGTATGCACGCGATTTCGCGCTCGATATTTTGTCTCTTCACTTGAAGATCACGGACCTCGTATTTGAGGCACTGGAACTACTCCATGAGTACGATTGTGAAACCATCGGTACGCATACTTTTCAGCGGCGAATGAATGCTGGTTGAATGAGTGCAGGTGATCCACAGACGGCCGTCAGCCATCTGGGGGACGTTTTACTATTTACTCAGATGGTATTGACCAAGTTTCAGGCTAGTATATTCCTCTATGATCCTCGATCGTGTCCGAAAAACGCCCTCAGATTTCAGTACCCTCCCTGAAAAGAGGTGGTAAAGTGCTTCGCACAGACATTTTACGTTCCTCGCGGGTGTATCACCCAGACGATCTCCCGCCCGACGTAAAAATGGTGTTCGCCAACTGGTTTAAAGCTATATTCGACAGCATCGATGGCATCGACGACACTATCCTCCGGTAATTTCATGTACATCTCTTCCTACCTTGATGTCGAGCATAATATTCAGGTCAACAAAGCCCAAAACACTACTTCAAATGTCCCCGACGCTTTTCTCTCGAGCCTGCGTTGCACGTCAAGAAGGACGGATAGATAATGACGGCCTCCACAGCGGTATCTCGTATTTCCTTGGACCCCTTCTCAACTGGACACTCGTGGGTGTTGTTCATGCGATGCTCTTCGAAGTTCAGCAAAGAGGGTGAGTTGCCGTGTCCACATTTCTGGGCCGTTTTTGAAAATTGGGGATGCAGGTTTGCTGCTCCTGTTCAGCTCGAAGTCCTGCAAAGCCTGTTGCTAGCGCCAACGTGCCCCCATGTGATTCTCCGCCTCTGTAGTCCAAACATTTTGAAGATACTGTCTGGAAAGCGCACACAACTCATCATCTCGAATCCTCACTACGACGTTGGTACCATCAGATCTGTGGCATTGCGAACGCTGTCCATCAAGGAGGGTGAGACAGCTCCGTTCCTGACGGATCGATCGACAGTTGACCCTCCTTGGCGTTAGGAAACAGCCAAGCGGCGCAAGACACTTCGGCCGCGCCACCGGATGCATTCTTGGATTTCCCCAGGCAGGAGATTCACAATGCTTTTGCGTTGGCGCGGCAACACAAAGCGCCCCGCATTGACGTGGGCCGCTGCCTCACCATCACCACGCCCACCAAGCTGCTTCTCCTACTTTGGACCGAGCTGTGCGTCGCCGCAAGCCTCGGAGAGACGGAGACCTGTCGCCGGTTCATGACGTTTGTGCTCGTCGTACCACGTGCTGGTGTACCCCCGCTTCTTCCTCTGTTCATGTACAATGTTTTACCGCAGTTGATCGCTACGGTTGATCAACAGGGAGGCGATACGAGCGTCCACGCGGAACTTTTGGCGGCAATCATCGCCGGTGCCTTGTCCGGTGCGCTTCATCTCGAATGGGCATTACAGACCATATGCAACGAGCACACGACGCTGTTGGGCCAAGCGAGCGCTATACTGGCACGAAAACTAGCCGCGGACCTCCGGGCGCGCAAAACGACTTCGGAGACGAGCAAGGGGATTCTCGAGCGTCTCGGTACATCATCTCCCTTTGCCGCAAACTTTCCAGTATTTATGTGACACACATTGTGATGGCATCGAACGAGTGCCTACGATACATGGCTATTTATATAATGCCACTTTGAATCTCCTCATACTATGGATGCCGGTGGGGCTGTCATGGTGTCGTCAAACGGGGCCACAATAATTTTGATGAACACGTACGACAACAGGCATTTTCCAAAGGATCGCAATTCTGATCTGGGGGACAAAGAATGAGGCAAGACGAATTCGTAGTCATCTAGCAGACCGATTAATGAACAATCGTGTGTTTTCACGGCTCACGAACCTTCAACTGATCGTCGGGTATCATATAAGGGGTAGGTGGGTGATATTCAGGCTGAATGGTGCTGGAATGGATTCCGTGATGATGAAGAAGCTTGCGGATCTCTACAGCAATGGGCATGAAATCGTGGTCGCGAGACGTCAACACATGGACTGATGCTACTATCTTGGACTCGGAGAGTTGCCAGATATGAAGCTCGTGGACCGAAAGCACGCCGTCGACCTTTAACATCGACGCCCGCACCTCATCAAGGGAAATCGTAGGCGGGACGCCCTGTAACAGAATAAAGGATGCGCTTCGCACTCGAGATGCAAGAATTAGACCCGGTGTCACAAGGTAAAACGGCAGGCTTACCCAATGGCAAAGCCGAGGAAAAGATAATTACGGTGATCACGAGACTGATGACAGGATCGAAATAAAACTTGTATTTCCACGTGGTGAGCCAGATAACAAGGCCGGTGGCAATTACGCCGACGTTGCCCAGGGCATCGCCCAGGACGTGCAGGACAAGGCCCTGCATGTTCATGGAACCGTGCACGTGGCTGTGCCGACCCACGTGTTCCGCGGACATCCGAGAGGGCGGAGAGGAGTCCTCCGTGAGCAGAGGGGTTTCTTCGGTGTCCTGGGTGGAGGCGATGTCTTGGGCAGTCTGCACGAGCGAGGCGCGGGTCGCGACAGGGTGCCCATACAGCGACGAGTAAGACGTAGACCGGTTTCGGAGGTGGCCGCGTCCGTCATGTATACTGGCGGGTCGAGACGATGGAGCACTGCCCTTGTGTTCATGGGCATGACTATGCTCTGATGAATGGCGTTAGGCCGGGAATGAGATGGGCCAGGGTGGCCGTACCGTGGAAGAGGAATAGGCCGACCATGTTAGAGGCCAAGCCGAAAGATCCGACTATAACAATCAGACGAGGATTTGATATGTCTGCAAGGGTTGAGCGGCCGATTTGGGCGGCACAAGGAAATGGTGCACACCAGGGGTGCTGAAGAAGCGTTCCAAAGCTTCCATGGTGATAGAGAAGCAGAGTGCAAGGAGAAAGACACCATTGATGAGGGCGGCAAGGATCTCGGCTCTGTGCCAGCCATAGGAATAGCGAGAATCAGTTGCGTTTTGGGTGGAGAGCTGTTGTGGAGCCTATGAGGCGAGCCGGGACGAATCGCGCAAGTCGATGACGAACCCTGATAGCATAGAGAGCCACGATCAGGCTCATGACGTCGCTAGGGGAGATGAGCGAGGGCTGGAATCGGGACACGGTACATACTTGAGCATATGAAAGCTGTCGGCAACGAGGGCGAGCGAGCCAACGGCATAACCTGAGGAGATGAGCGGGGAATGTGAACGGGGAGGCTGCCACACACCGACGATGAGTTCTATGAAAAAGAAGAGAATGTCTATGGCGAGCAGGAGCATTATCCGCGCCGAACGAGTCAACGCCATGGCGGGCAGAAACAAGCAAGGCCATCGCAGACCCGCCCGTGACGAGCGTCACTCGCTTAGTCAGCGCCCGCTCCCTCTTCGCCAACCACGAAAAAAATGGCCGCGCCATCGATGGCCGCAGCCCTGGCTGCATCGCTGCCAGCACCCGCGTCCGAACCAGCACCCGCTGCACCCACGTACGAGGCCATCCCACCCTCCATGTCGACCGCGATCGACATCGAGGCGGAGATACCGCTCACTTGCGTACAATTGGATGCACTGGTGCGCATCGTTCATGTCCGCCCGTGGTTCTGCTGACCGCGGCATTAGGTGGTGACCAAGATCGTGCAGCATGGTCGCGAGGCGCCATCTGCATCGGCGCACGGCCTTTTACTCGGACTGGATCTTGATGGGGTCCTCGAGGTATCCAACAGTTTTCCATTACCGAGCCATACGAGCGAGGAAGAGGACAAGACATCCAAGACTATCGGTGGGTTCCTCACAGACACGATTCGATCGACGGTTGAGCGCGTGGGGAGCAGCACGATATCAGGCGTCGATGTTACGATCACTCAAGGAAGTGCAAGGGGACGACAACGTCGTGGGATTCTACCAAGCCACGACGCTGGGTGCGTTTTTTAATCAGACGCTGGTGGATACGCAGGCAATACACCAGGAAAGACTGAGGCACGGGGGCGTTGTCGTCGTGCACGGTGACTAGTTTCTCCTGCGTGCGGGGCAGATGTTGACGGAGTGGACAGACGTGTCGCAGACAGCACGGGGGAATGCGTCGTTTAAGGCGTTCAGACTGACACCGTCGTTTATGAACGCATACAAAAGGGGGAGCTTCAATTCGTCGAGGTGGGTGTCGCTGCGTGGCCGACGCACATGGGGCTTACGGCGTGCAGCGTGGTGACGCATCGGCTGATGTTCTCGTCGATCCTGGAGGAGATCCCGGTGAGGGTGCGGACGAACGCACTGGCGAAGGCGTTCTTGGAGAGGATTGGGGCGCCGAGCGGGACGGGGGGCTCCGTGCTGGATCTCGGCCAGTCTGGGGTGTCGCGGAGCATGGAGCTTGTTTCAGAGGCGATTGACAATCACAGGACGGAGGACGGGAACGTGGCGTATCTGACGAGGCAGATCGCGAGGGAGAAAGCGCGGGCGGACTCGTACGTCGCGAAGCGGAAAGAGGAAAATGCGCAGCGGGTTGCGCAGGGGCTGAGTCCGCTGCCGGAGGAGGACGTGAGCCGGCTGTTCAAGATCCCCGCCGAGCCGAGCCGGCTGGAGAGCATCCTCCTGCTCGGGCAGGTGGATGCATATGCGAAGAGCCTCGAGGGGCTCGCGGGCACGGGGCTCGTCCGGATGTACACAGCCACGCATATGTGAATATTGTCCCGATTTGGATTAAACATTTATTATTTAAGTCGCGTCTGTTTCAGCCCTCGCCGTCGCCTTCTTTTCCTTTGGTATATAATACCCCCGTCAGTCCTTTGTACACCAGCCATGGCCCCGCTCCTTTCTCTCCTCCTCGCCTTTGCCCTCGCCTCCTCCGTCCTCGCCTCCCCCCACGCCGCCCGCAACTTGTACAACCACCACCGCGCCGTCGCCAACCCCATCGACGCCCGTGCAGACGCGCCCTCCTTCCCTCTGCCTAGGCGCAAACAACGCTCCCTCAACAGGCGCTGTCTCCCCCGCCCCTCCAATGCCACCTCCTCTGTCCCCTCCAACACCCCCACCGCTCCCCCCATGAATCTCGCCCCCCCGCCCTCGGTCTCTCCTTCTCCTTCATCCTCTT
>JBBPUA010000019.1:0-56352 GCA_038094355.1 Afroboletus lepidellus | reverse complement strand
TTGCACTTGGAGAGGATCCAGTGCTTGAGCTGCTTGACCCTGGCGGCGTCGTCGAGGTGGGTGAGGCACCACTGGTCGTACGGGACTGCGGGGATCAGTCTGGGCCCGTCTGGGTGCCGGCGACGTACCAAACCTGCACGCAATCGGGACCAACATCGCGGTCGGGAGTGGACCGCCACCGCCATGTCCCTGCTCAGCGACCCCGGGTGAGTGCCCCCCCCGCGCGGCATTGGCGGCTGACCGTCCCCAGCTACCTCGTGCACAGTCTCCGCCTCTCCTACCTCCGCAACGTCGACGACCCCTACGGCGGGCGCATCATCTCCTTCAGCCCCTCGTATGCGTCCAACCCCTACGTCCTCGCCGCCTCCCTCGCCGACCCCGCGCGCTGGCCAGAGCTCGAGTACCCCACCAGCCCCCCCGTCTCCGATGACGACCACGACGACAAGCCCCGCCCCATCAGACACCACCAGACCATCATGGGCAATCGCTCTGGCGCACTCGGCATGCGCGTCTCTGGCCGTCGCGCCTCCACCTCCAGGCGCGCCGCCCAGATCGCAGAGAGGCGTTCTCTCGCACTCCCTGCCCCCATCGCTGTCCACGATGACCCCACCGAGCCCGACGATGTCCCCCCAGAGCCCCCCGCCAAAGACGTCCCCTTCATCCCCAAGTTCAAGGGCGCCGCAGAGATGGAGGCCCGCAGGAGACAGCGCATCCTCGCCCGTCGCGGCCAGGTCAATCCGAAACACGCCTCCGACTCGAACAAGTATCTCAACCCGGAGATATCCTCCTCCGAGGATGGCGATGGCACCCTTGACGAAGAAGACAACGACGACGAGTTTGATCTCCTCGACCGCGGCGACGACATGGACGAGGGCGACGAATTCGATCCGTATGTTGTTTCATCTCCCATGCACCGCAGGACTCATGTTTCCACAGCGACTTTGCTGCCACGCGCACTCCCGGTGCGGGCTTTGACAGCGCCTCCGACGCCGCCTCGGTCTTGTCGGGCCCCGCATCCGCCGTTTCTGCCAATCCCTTGGGATCCTCGCACGCGCGCGCACGGTCCCGTCTCAGTCCCGTCTCAGAGGCGCGCCCCACCGACGAGTCCCGTGACCCCCACTCCGCCCCAGAGCACGACGATACCATCGATGTCCACTTTGAAATGGTGAACCCTCCCCCGCCACCGACAGTCCCTCTGATCATCAGACCAGAAGGCCGCAAACGAGGTCTGTCGATATCGCAGCCCATCATCGACGCACCCCCCTCGGACATTGTCTTTACGCGCGCTGCGGTGCTGCCCATGGTGTCCAAGATCTCTGCCTTGTCCGCGATGCTGGCCTCCACGGGTGGTTCTGCCAACCCCTTTAACGAACTCTATGGCGCCATCTCGGGGCGCGGCCAGTCCGCGGCGATGGATGTCAAAGTCTTTTTCCCCCACGCACACGAACCAAGAGGCAAGGCCATGGCCCTCAACGTACGACGAGATGCGACCGTCGAAGAGGTCATTGGATTTGCGTTGTGGAGTTATTGGGAAGAGGGTTGGCTTCCGAAGCTCAGCGATGGGGTGGCTGCCAACGATCCCAAGTTGTCCGGCATAGGATGGATCATGCGGATCGCCGAGGACGATGGAGAGGTCGACGAAGATTTCCCCCGTGAGTTTGATGCAGTGTGGCTCGATGTCGTTGACCGAGGGACTCTGTAGCTCCGGATCGGACTGGCAAGATCACAAAGTTTAGCTTTGACGCGTTCGCGATTCTGGCAGCGACTCCCCTTCAAAGTTTGTGACTCACCTTGAACGCTGGCTCAAGTGTTGAATTTTCTCTAGTTCAGCAAAACGAGCAACTGGAGAGCAAGATCCAGCGCAGGCCGTCGAGGATCATGGCTGGACCAAAGAAACCGGACGCACTGCCAGCGCCCAGCCTTGCTCCACCATCCGTTCCGGCAGGCGGGACGAGCTCCGTGTTCGGCACCACACCTATTCTGTCTTCGTCACTTGGGCCGTCGTCGAGTCATGGTCCTCCCATTTTCCTTCGGATACGTGTCGCCGACACCGCCGACGCAGTCCACATTTCTACCACCATACCTGTGTACGTGCCTCGCTCTCGGTGACTTTCTGATCTCACCGCGTCATTCAGCTCGGCTGGCATGTACATGCAAGAAGCCCTGGAACTCGTGTGCCGCAGGCGAAAACTCGCGAATCCGAAAGACTATGCGCTCATTCTCAACGACCTGAACATACTCATTTATCTGGATCGTACCGTAGCCTCCCTCGAAGGGAAACGCGAACTCACGTTGGTCAAGCGGTCCATGTTGCCTCAAATGGGCATCGAACCGGAGACCCGTGCTACGCGAACTACGGACCCAAACGGTTTGTGAAACATGTCACCTGGTTGCGGCGCCGCTGAACGTGCAACAGCGTCTATATTCAAGAGGATCTCGGACGTGCCAGAAATGCCACCCGGCGGTGGAACAGACTATACCGCCGCATACAAGGTCGGCCTCTTTATTACCTTTTGGATGCAAATCTCTTACGAAAACACAGCGGTATACGATATACCGCAAAATGCCTATGCTGGCCCGCCAGGAGCGCACGCTAGCCATCGACGGTGTCTACGTTCATGTGAGTCTAAGCCATCGGGACCGACCTGCGTCTTCATCCCTTGTAGATCATGCCTTCTGCAAACAAGGCCAAGGCGGTCTTTGACAGTGGCAAGACCCTATCGTTTCACATCAAGAGCATACTGGTCTGTCAACAATCGCAAAAGACGTCGACGCTCTTCAAGGTGGTTGTACAGCGGGACAGCAGAAACAAGCGATACGATTTCGAGGCCGATACTGCTAAGCTGGCAGGTAGGCAGCGTTGTTTCAGAATCGATCTGCTCTGACTGGTGATAGCTGAGATTGTCCAAACGATCAAATCCCTGAAAACGAGTTTGGACCGCTCTTCGACGGTGCATCGTTCGAGACGGAGCAGGCATGTCGCGTAGTGTTATGTAATCAACGTGTACCAGTAGCGCGGGTGTTGTATTTTTTCCAAGGCCATGCCTCTCCCCTACGACCTCTGCGCGCGCGTCCAAAACGCGTTCCGGGCACGCCATCGATACCTCGCCGTCGACCACTCGAAACAGAACCTCGCCATCCTCTCCATCCTCCTCCGCGCCGGCTTCCTCACCAACCTCATCCGGGGCACCCTCGCCGCCCCGTCCCCCGCCGACTTTGTCCACGCCAGCGATGCCCAGCGCCGCATCTGGGCCGAACTCAAGTACCGCGACGACCGGCCCGTCCTCTCACACATGGGCCTCGTCAGCATGCCCAGTCGGCGCGTGTTCATGGACCGCGGCGAGATCGCGCGTATCTGTAGCGGGCGCCGGGCGCAGACCGTGAAACCCCTCGGGCTGGGCGAGATCGCGGTCGTCAAGACGCGGAGTAAGGAGCACGCGTGGCTCGAGGCGAGGGAGGCCCTCGTCCTCGGGCTCGATGGGGAGGTGGTGTGTCGAGCGCGGTGACGAGGTGGTCGGTGCGTGCGCTGCTTTGGAGGTGGATCGGGCTGACTCGACTGCCAGCGTTGTTATTCAGTAAATATAATCATGCCGCGTTCTGCGTAAATACGGACATCGCAGGTGAATAGATGCTCGGCCGATTCAACTTGTCTCTCGTCGTCAGCTCTTCGTCTCGTAATGACTCGACAACATCGTCGGGTCCTTCCTTGTACGCCAGCCCCACGCGAATCGAGGATTGAGCGTGTGTCGGGCATGCTGGCATTGAGGTGAACCCCTTTACCAGCAATGTCGCACACCAACGTGCATCACATTGTCGACTATCAGTCTCGGAACCACAGCTGCCTTAATCTCGCTGACGTGAAGTGTGAAGAGACATCCGAAGGCGTTCGAACTATACGAAAGAAGCCCGTCGAGTGGGCTTTGTAATGATTCGACTGCAACGATAGAAACGTGGACATGGCATGTGATTCAGATCGTAGTACAAGCATACCGATAACCTAGAGATGAGGGATATAGAGGGTCCAGGGGACAGTCTGGTGAGCAGAGCAGGGAAGTGCTCGAAGGCTAGCGAACATCAAGCCTGCGAGGAGCGCTCGGGAGAATACGAGTAAATTGAATAAATGCATTAGGAGAATCTCCAACGTCGTGTGTATCCAATTGGGACACCCATGTGAAAGCTCAAGATAAACAGCCACATTGACATAGATTAACGGGCTTCCTGTCAAAACGAGCGATGCCACGCGCCAGGTAGTCTTCTCTGCCTCAATTGGAAATTCAAAGTCCCATGCAATGAGGTGGAGGCCACCGAGAATTAGTCCAGTGATATTAAATATAATATGTTTGACATAGTCCGAGTCGGATCTAAAGGGGTTTGCCTGACCATTAGATGTATTCAGTTGTCTGCCAAAGTAGACCTAGGAGGATACGAACATCCGTCTCATCGCCGCTATGCTCCCGTGCGTGTCGGAAGCAAGCCGGCTTTGCCCAGTCCGGCAAGATGGGTTCTGGCTTCCACGCCTCCGACCTGCATGCAATGACATCGTCGCTTCAGCGTAGTTCGCAATCTGTCCGGTAAGAATGCACCTACAATGCAATTTTGTTTTCAGCCGACATCGACGTGTAAGGTGCAATATCCGTTCTAGATAGTTCTCGTTTGACTTCGTGAGTTGCATAGAAAATATGCGGACACTCTGGGCGGAGTGGCTTGTTCCACCACCCGACGATTACTACGAGCGACAGCACAGCCATGCCAGCGGTGTCGAGTTCAACAAGTGTGATCGTGAGACCCCTCCAACCACGGATGACGACCTGGAGCATGAACCACATCAATTGCAGGGCGAGAATCACCTTGCCGATACAATCTGACTTGCTCCTGTCCTTGATCTCCTGAACAGTAACGCGCGGATTTATGATCTTTTCTTCTCGCAAAGGTCCAAAAACCGAACTGAATCGATTGTTTCCGAGCCACCTTGCTTGTTGAGATAACGAAAGCCACCCATCTCGGCAAAGAAACTGTGAGTCATCGACCATTGATATCCCCGCTCTGAAATCTGTTAGAAATGGGCATGTCCACACGACGATAACATACTGCGAAAGTATTTGACTCGTTTACGGGCTATCCACCACTCCTCACAAACACGCGCAACCATCATCTCAGGAACGAAAAACGCACAGATTACCCATAGACCACGCCGGAAAAGTGACTCATCCACGTCGAAATGAACCGTGTGCCATATACAAATCAACAAGGTAAGTGCACAGGAGCCCAGGATGCTCCACACACTTCGGGACGTCTCGTCGAGCGGCGGGCAATCGCCAACGCCCGTGGAATTGACGGGAGCGCCCTGGGCAAGCTGGACAAGACAGAGAATGACAAAGAGGGCGTGAGTCATGGCACGATGAAAGTCGGGGTGGGGGGGAGCGAAGTTAGATGGACGGACCTGATCATTACGCTAGGTTTTTCTGCTGATGGCCTGCAGGCTAACGCGATGCAGCAGCGCGCAAACCGAGGACCTGCCTGAGGCAATGGTACACATTATGGGTGGCTAATCGAAGCAACTAATGCGTTCCGATGCTTGTTTTATTGTTCATTTGCATGTGGCCGAATCAGAGCAGGTTTGAACATGCATGACAGTTGTGTCTATGGTTGCGCATATCTGTAGCCGGCGCCGAGCGCAGGCCGTGAAGCTCGTGTTGGTCGAGATCGCGGTCGCCAAGACGCGGAGCGAGGAGCGCGCGTCGCTCGAGGCAAGGCTCTCGTCCTCGATCTCAACAGGGAGGTGGTATGTCGAGCGCGGTGACGTGGTGGTGATCGGTTCAAGTTGGTGCGCTGTTTTGGAGGTGGATCGGATCGCGCCAGTGTGCTTGTTGTTATATAATTATGCTGCGTTCTTGTCGAATCTACTTGAATGCTCAATATCGTATGTGGATAGATGCTCGAGCAATTCACTTCACAACTTGCCAGCTCTTCGTCTCGCAATGACTTCGGAACATCCTCAGGTCGGATCCTTCCTTGTACGTCAATACGCAAATCGAGCTGTAAGCGTGTGTCAGGCATGCCGGCGCTCAACGCTGCAGTCATACGGACTTTTTTTTCTCCGTGCATTGAATGCGTCATCTGGCCTGAGCGGGCGGCGGTAGACCATGACCAGTTGACCCAGGCTATGATGAGGCAGCTGCATATACTAATCTAGTGAACTCGAGCTCGATGTGGACTTCAGAGGTCATGGTGCTACCCCCCAAAGTACCTACGTACAGCATCTAGTAAGAGACCTTGCCTGAGCTAGGCTCCGAGTCGGCCTGAAATAAGAAAAGAACATGTCTGAGTTGAGGGTTTTCGAGGCCGTAGTCCATCTAGGGTACAGTGTAAAAGTTCCGTGACTTTTATACCGCCGTTAATAAACCGTGCATTCGATAGGCGTTTTTAACAGAAGTTATAAACTGTTACTAGCAATGCTGTACATATTAAGTTGGAATGCGTGGTGGCTATTGTGAATTCCGTTCATTTGTGTAGCGCTGTGGACCAGCCATGCGTGCTGTGTGAAGCTCGAGCTCTTCTCGTGTGCGTTTCAGACTCCGCTGCGTTCTCGGTTGCCAGTGTCGCTCTTCCCTCCTCTCTGAGGGGGCGGGCGAGCAGTGTCATCATTCTTGTTATGTTTAGTGTTGCCAATGTGTCGGGTGAGGGTGCTAATGTTCCCCGTCGGTCGTTGATCGTGCCCCTCCCTTTTGTGGCGCTTTAGAACGTCTTTTCATTCTCCATCAATCTTGCTATGGCATCTTCACAGGGTTCTTGGCATTGTTCATGATCAGAAAAGAAAAAATTCTGGTGCCACGAAGTGTTCATACCCTCCTACAACTCACTTTCCAGCGCCAAGGTGCTTGTTCTCTTCTGCTCCTTGATTAAATAATAGATCGAGCCGTCTCTCGTCCATTTCTCGCTTCGCGACGAAATTCTCATTCGTCCCTCCCTTCACTCACACGTTCTCATCCCACTCTGCTCTTGGCAGCTGCGACCTCAGTTTTCCGATCAACGTGATATACGCCGCTCCGGGTGCCTACCGCAGAGCAATACACCAATGCAACCGTCAACCCTTCCCACAGAACTGCAAGTGCGTGTCCGTGCACGAACGTAAGGTATAATCCGGTCGGGATATCAAAGATATAATAAGCGGAGAGGTTGAGGAAGGCGCCTGCAACCTAGAACGAGAGCGTGAGATGGGAACCTGGTAAAGAGTTACACCCGCTTACCTGCTTTCCCCGCGCACGGAATATTCCACCAACGACGCCTGCTACTCCTTCGAAAACTTGGAATAGTGCAACGATGGGCAGAATGGACGCGACGAGTGAGACGACCTCTACCAAGCGCGACTTCCAGTTTCTCTATATGCACCATGAAGAGCGGTAGAACGTACCAGGGTCGTCGTTAAAAAGGTGACCCCACCTATGACGGAAAACAAGGAGTATTATACTGAGGAGAGCGATATTGTGCATGAGCCAAGAATGCTACGAGGAGCTAGATAGGCACTCGCATGCATTACTTACCTGCAAATACACCCAATCACGATAGCTATCACAATTGACGTTGCAGCTAGCCCAGCCCTTCGTGCATTTCCTTGACCGAAAAGATTTCCAACCCTAGTGGGCCACAACAGTACCAAGCATTTGATGTGAAAAGACGCCAGTAATCGAGGTTTAGAGAAAGGTAAAGGATGAGAGCGATCAGTCCAGGATCCGGGATAGAAGAGGATCATAGCACCTGCCGCACGGAAGTAGCGATACTCAATGCGTATGGTACCTGGTATGTGGTCGCTGTGGACATTAACAACACGGACTGCGCTGCAAGTGCAACTGGTCCAAGCCTGACGCACAGCAAGGAAATGCAAGCCGAAAAAGACTAAAACTATGCACTCACTGGCTAGCGGCAACTGACAACATGTAACCAGTCAGCGAGAAATCGAGGAAAAACACAGCAGCAGGACTCACGTCCTATTAATTCCCAATTCCACCATTCACTGGCAGTCTGACCGACTCCAGCAATGCCAAGCCTTGCCAGCATGGCCCATCCCTTCCGAATCCCACCCGAGGCTAGATTCAATGATTCACTGGTAATCGGTGACCATGCTGCCCGAGGGGTATAATAATACCCATAGAGAATAGAAGCTGCTGACACTAGATTAAAGGAATGTGCGGTAGCAAGCGGTGCACCTGGGAAAGAGAGTCCAAGAGGGTAGACTATCAAAGTGATCACGTGTGAATAGAAGGAAGCAATCATGTTGTAATCACCTACCAAATAACCAGTTCAGGAACGCGTTGACCGGTGCAACTGCAAGTGTAATTCTCGTCGGAATGTGAAATAAACCTTGAGACTGAAAATATCGTCTTTGTGCGAGAGTCAGTCTTCTGCGTTGACATCGCAGACCTAATGATGTACCTGGAGGCCGAGAGATGCGCAGTGGAGATAGAGCGCCGCAAGCCGTGCCACATCGGGTTCTTGATCGAGTGCGAGGAGAATAGTAGGCTCTGCATTGAACCAAACAACTAAAATTGGCTGTAGTCGGCGGTGAGATCATGAAGATGACACAAATGTAGTCTACCAAAGCATAGCCGGACATACAATGATGGTCGCTCCAGTGAAAAGTACTATTCAGCGTTCAGTTTGCATTCAAGGACAAGGGCTGCGGGATAGAAAACCAACCCATCCTCTGAGTCCACAAACCGACCATGTCGGGTTTATCCGAGGTCCAGGCTGGCGGAAGAAGGGTATCAAGAGCTGATGCGAAACCCTGCACGATGCTATATCCGGTGACGGAAGCCGTCATCGAAGCCAAAGTAGCAGCTGCCGAAGCTAATGTGGAGACGTGCCCTATGGATATGACTGAGGCCACGATAAACGAGAATTCGGCAAGCTGAGTGCTTTAAAGAGGTAAATGGCAAGGAGGAACGCGGGCCCGTCAACGGCGTACCCAACGATGGGGACGGAATATGCGGTGAGGATGCGGAGTTCCTCACGAATCATCTTGGAGGTAGACGTAGGCGTCTGGTCTACGTGTAAAGCATCGTACAGATCGCCGTCTGCTGGTTCACGTAGCTTTTGGGTTGAATGCGAAGATCGCAGAAGTGGTGTGCACTCAGAAGCGGGAAGATCCTCAGGAGTGATATTTACTGAGCCCCTCCGACGAATTGAGATACCTCGTGGGGGATCTAAGTGACGGTTGTGTTGTTGATCCTGGACATCTACTGAGGACCCACCATGATGAGGGAGGATGTCCTCCTGGAGCGACTGTGTTGTATCCAGATGACTGGGCGACATATGGAATGAGTGTCACAGGCAGTTGGCAGAGAGAAAAAGGTGGCAGACCACGAGATAGACCACTAAATAGTACGACTATTGGGCGGGAACAAAATTGGCGCCGAATAGCCCGGAAACTCACAGGTACTTATATAAGTACTCGCTTGTGACTCGATAGCATGCGCCATATGGCGGATTATTGTGGTGGGGTGAGTTGGACCCATGGGTAATACGATTCCGTTCACTGGTCCGAAGCCTGAGGGCACACATTGGTGACCGAACTCCTCGGACTCACATCCAGTTGCTTCAGCCAGTCGTTTCGATCTGGAATGAGACAACCCGATGACCAACGGACAGGGCTCATCGAGTGCTGATGCTTCAGGTTGTAATGCCTGTGCACTAGAGCGGTTAGTGTTACTAATCTATACATACCTTAGATAATTGATCGAAGATCTTTAAGGGCGTGCCAGCTGACGGCCTTTCAATAAAGGCTTGCTACGTACGCTGATCAATGGCCTTGCGGTTGGCTGGTCCTAGCATTTGCTTTCGCCAATAGTAAAAGCAGAGATCTACTATCCTAGATTACCTAAGCGCATGGTAATCTTCATCCACCCTAATTTATCAGATTCATAAAACCACTCACCTTCAACAGGACTTCGGTCTGACTGAATGTCTTCTCGTTCATGATCTCAGTCGTCTGCATTACTCTTGTCCCTCTCTCCAACTCTGCTCTTGGCAACTGCAACCTCAGCTTCCCAGTCAACGCCACGAACGCCACTCCAAATCCCAACTCCGGAGCAGTATATCAGTGCAATGGTCAACCCCTCCCAAAGACCTTCAAGGGCATGTCCACGCACGAACGTAAGGTACAATCCAATCGGAATACCGAAGACATAATAGGCAGAAAGGTTCAGGAAGGCGCCTGCAACCTAGGAGGAAAGAATAGTAGGTGGGGGACTCGGCGAAAGGTACGTCCACTTACTTGCTTCCCTCGCGCACGGAAGATTCCAGCGATGATGGCTGACGTCCCGTCGAAAACTTGGAACAATGCAACGATTGGTAGAATGGATGCGACGAGCGAGACAACCTCTGGGAACAGTATCAGATTTCCTCTCCGCGCATAACATGCAAGTAACGGGACACACCGGGGTCATTGTTGAAAAGATAACTCCACCTGTGGCGAAAGATTAGGAAGATGTTGCTAAAAACAATTGAGACGAGAGTCAGCTGAGTGGTGCATTACAGTTAGAGCAACTCGCCTAAAAATGCAGCCGATTGCTACAGCCATCACAAGTGATGTTGCTGCAGCTACGCCGGCCCTGCGAGCGTTACCTTGACCTAGGAGATTTCCTATCCTAGTGTGCCAATCCCAGAATTCAAGGCAAATGGTTGAAAATGAGAACGGTGATTAAGAGTATGGATCAATTGAAGCCCCACCAGAATGCTTACCGCACAGAGGTAGCGACGCTCAGTGCAAATGGCGCCTGGAACGTGGTCGATGAAGAAAGCAGCAACACCGACTGTGCCGCAAGAGCCACAGGGCCCAGCCTAGCAGATAATGAAATCAGTTCCTGGTCGATGCTAACATGATAAACAATCATGTACTGGCTAGCGGCGACTGACAACATGCATCCGGTCAGCGAACGCTCTGGAGGAAATACAGTAGGAACACTTACGTCCTATTAATTCCCAACTCCACCATTCGCTGGCCGTCTGACCAACTCCGGCAACACCGAGTTTTGCTAGTAGGCCCCACCCCTTCCAAATCTCGCCCGATGCTGGGTTCAAAGAGTCACTGGTAATCGGTGACCATGCCGTCCGAGGAGTATAACAATATCCGTAGAAGACAGAAGCTGCTGACACCAGATTGAAAGAAAGAGCCGTGGCAAGAGGTGCGCCCGGGAAGCCGAGCCCAAGGGGATAGACTACGGAGCAACAAAAAATAAATAGAATAAAGCGATTAGGGCTTGAGCCCCACCAAATAACCAGTTTAGAAGTGCATTGATCGGCGCAACGACGAGAGTGATCCTCGTTGGAACGTTAAATAGACCTTGAGACTGAAAATATCGTCTAAAACGTGGGTCAGCATGGTATATCAACCTAGGCTTGATGACGCACCTGGATATGCAGTTGAAGGTATATGCCGGAAGACCAAGAGAGGCACAACGAAGGTATAACCCTGCCAGTCGTGCCACCTCGGGCTCTTGACGGAGAGCGAGCAGTATGGGTTCCGCATTAAGCCAAATGAGTATAACTGGCTATGGACCGTAGTGACTTTGAATTCAATGAGGATCATAGCTAGACATACGACGAGAATCATTCCTGTGAACAGTACTATCCAACATCTGGTTAGCATGTAGGACGTCCACAGTAAGGAGGTAAAAACTTAACCCATCCTCTGAGTCCATAAACCGACCATGTAAGGCTTGTCTGAAGTCCATGCAGGTGGAAGGAGAGTATCAAGCGTTGATGCAAAACCCTGCACAATACTGTACCCTGTGACTGAAGCAGTCATCGAGGCCAGAGTGGCAGCTGCCAGTGCCAGTGTAGAGATGTGGCCTATGGATATTACAGAAGCCATGATGAACGAGTATTCGAATAAGTGAGTACTTGCGAAACATAACAGATAAGCATAGAGATGACGAAGAAGCGAAAGGCAGGACAGACCCAAAAACGGGGAGAGCGTACGAAATGAGGATGCGAAGTTCCTCGTGAAGCATTCTAGAGGTCGGAATCTGTTCCGCAGACACCAGATCATGTACACTATTATCTGCTGGTTCATGTAGTCTCGGAATCGGTGGCGGGGGTGGCAGAAGTGGCGTGCGTTCAGAAACTGGGAAAACCTTTGTAGTGTCGTTGGCGGACCCTCTCGCATGGATTGGAATGCCACGACGTGACTCTGAGAGGATTTCTGTGTGCTCGTGATTTTGCACGTCTACTGTAGATGCACCATAATGAGATAGGATAGCATAGTCTTCCCGGAGCGACTGCGGGGTGCCAGCATGAGTGAACGACATGGGGGACAAAGCAGGAGGCCACGTCGAGCGAGAACGGTAAAAAAAAAACAGGTCAGATACAAGAGGGTCGAGATGCAGATTGATATATTCTCACTGCCGAGTCGAACGGAAACTCCATATGTCACAACTGTCGCAACTGTTACATGTCTGTCCAGCTCCGACGGTGGATCAAAACATATCAACTGATGCTTATCCTATGGATCTAAAGACGCAACCGGGAGACCCGGATCCAAAGTCGGGCTGCAGCTGATTTCCAGACGATTGTTGTGTCCTGCATCGACGAATTGGCAGTTGATGCGTTCCGTCTCACGCCGCGAAATCGTGGCAACCATTTTCTCACGCTGGAGGACAGTTCTGAGAACAATGTCTGGAGACCAGATCGTCAATATTAAGCGTTGCCAACTGCAAAAGGGACCATGAAATGCTCAAATTATCTATTCGTACATGAATGGGCAATAACCGACGATCATCGATCATCCGAATCATATGTCGATCGTAGCACATCGCTTCTCTGATGCGCAGGTGTACTGTTTTCCATGACTGACTTAACCTTTATCATTAATACCTGCCTCTGACACAATCTCATTCATCCCTTGTTTCACCCCGGTTCTTGCCTCCAGCTCTTTCTTGGGCTATTGCAACTTCGGCCTTCCAATCGACACCACGGATACCAGTCCAGATCCCGACGCCAGAACAATATACCAGAGCGATGGTCAAGCCTTCCCAAAGTCCTACGAGCGCATGCCCGCGTACGAATGTAAGGTACAATCCAATCGGGAGGCCGAGCACATAGTAAGCAGTAAGGTTGAGAATGGCACCTGCAAACTAGAAGAAAGGAGTGGTACATAGCGGGGCTTGATGATGAAACTATTTGCTTACCTGCTTTCCTCGCGCGCGGAATATTCCAGCAGTGACTGCCGCTATCCCATCGAAGACTTGGAACAATGCCAAGACAGGCAGAACGGACGCGACGAGCGAAACGACCTCTGCCAACAGCCAATGTCAAACGCTGTGATCACTCTGCTTGTAATACGGAGGGAAGTGGAACACACCAGGGTCACTGTTGAAAAGATAACTCCACTGGCGGCGAAAGATGAGGAAGATGGTACTGAAAGATAAAAATTGGAATCAGCTAAGAATGAGCTGGCGGATTGACGAAAGCCATCACTTACCTGAAAACACATCCGATCGCGACTGCCATCACAATTGACGTTACCGCAGCTACCCCGGCCCTTCTTGCGTTTCCTTCACCGAGCAGATTCCCAATCCTAGCGTATCATGATAGTCGCATGTAGACAAACGAAGGGAGGAAAGATGTACGCAAGTCAATGTAAAGCAAGGGGAGTGATCAATTGATAGCCTCTGTGCTAGGCTATAGCACTCACCGTACAGAAGTGGCGATACCTAATGCAAATGGGGTTTGGAATGTGGTCGATGCCGAGATTAACAGCACGGACTGCGATGCAAGAGTAACGGGACCCAGTCTGGCAAATAAGAAGTAAATTAACTCCCTCTCTGGGAGGATAAAACAAGAAATCATTTACTGGCTAGCGGCAACTAGCAAGTTCATTATGTCAGAGAGTGCTGGGAGGAAGCGCTGCAGGAGCACGTACGTCCAGTCAACTCCCAACTCCACCATTCACTAGCGGTCTGACCGACCCCAGCAACGCCAAGCCTTCCTAGCAGACCCCATTCCTTCCAAATCTCACCGGACGTTGGAATCAAAGATTCACGGGTAATCGGTGACCATGCTGTCCGAGGGGAATAGTAGTATCCGTAGAAGATAGAAGCCACTGACACGATGTTGAAGGAAAGAGCTGTAGCGAGTGGAGCGCCCGGGAAGGATAGCCCCAGGGGATAGACTGGAAGACATGAAGGGTGAATAAGGGACAACGATAAGAACATGATCGCCTACCAAACAACCAGTTTAGGAATGCATTGATCGGCGCAACGACAAGCGTGATCCTCGTTGGAACGTCGAACAAGCCTTGAGACTGAAAGTATCGTCTATGTGCGCGAGTCAGCATGGCACACCAATATCCTCGAGATGTTGATGCACCTAGAGATATAGTTGAAAGAATACGCCGGAAGGCCCAGCGATGCGCAGCGGAGGTAGACTCCCGCCAGCCGTGCCACTTCGGGCTCTTGATTGAGAGCAAGGAGGATGGGTTCCGCATTGAGCCAGATCGCTATTATCGGCTGCAGAGGGCGAAATCGATGACACTAAGCGCAATGTGTCGAAAGATAACTTACGATGAGAATCATTCCTGTGAAGAGCACTATCCAACGTCTGGTTAGCATGTAGGACATCCACAGTAAAGAGGTTGAAATCTAACCCATCCTCTGAGTCCATAAACCGACCATGTAAGGCTTGTCTGAAGTCCATGCAGGTGGAAGAAGAGTATCGAGTGTTGATGCGAAACCCTGCACAATACTGTACCCCGTGACAGATGCAGTCATCGAGGCCAGAGTGGCAGCTGCCAGTGCCAGTGTAGAGATGTGGCCTATGGATATTACAGAAGCCATGATGAACGAGTATTCGAATAAGTGAGTACTTGCGGAATATAATAGATAAGCATAAAGATGACGAAAAGGCAAAAGCAGGACACACCCATAGACTGGGAGAGCGTACGAAGTGAGGACGCGAAGTTCCTCGCGAAACATTCTAGAGGTCGGCATCCATTCCGCAGAAACCGGATCATGTGCATCGTCACCTGCTTCATGTAGTCTCGGAATCGGGGGCGAGGTTGGCAGAAGTGGTGTGCGTTCAGAAACGGGAAATCCCTCTACGATGGTATTGGTGGCACCTCTCGCGTGGACTGGGGTGCCGTGAGGTGAATCTGAAGGAACCTCGGCGTGTTGTTGATCCTGCGAAGGTGTGGCATAGTGAGAGAGGATGGCATAGTCCTCTTGGAGCGATTGCGGGGTGCCAGTATGAGTGAACGACATGGGGGACAAACAGCACCAGAAGAGCGTAATAAGAGGGGGTGGGAGCAAACCACAACGCGAAGCTGATTCAAAGGGTCGTCAAAGGGCTGTGATAAGAACCGTGCTGGGGTCCTGATTCTTCGTTGTTGCCGAGTCATGCAGCCGCATGAAATCCCCCTACTATATACGCTTCGGGGCTTTAGTGAAGCTCCGATGGGAGAGGGTGGGCTGATAAAAACGTAAACTGACCTGCTGGATGGGTCTCCATGAACTTCGACGCCTTATCTTGTCTCCAGGCCATTCAGGGATGGATTCCGGTTAGTTCAGTTGCGTCAGGAGCGTACCAGCACGGACAGGATCAGATCCGGAACAGGCACACGACTCAATTGACAAGACTCTGAGCGATGGATGACGTAATGGCGTCAATGACTAATGGCGTTGTGGCAATGACGATTCCCATACCATGAACCATGCAGCACTCGCCGTCCAAAGTCGGGGCATTCTGGAAGGGCAAAAGCAAGGTATCAGCTCAAGACTATGACGACCTTCGCCCAGAAATCACCTATCGCCATTTACATTCTCAAAATCTCGGTGTGAAAGACCCACTTCGGGTCATTGCACTCTGCGATAGCGATGCGTTTTATGCCGCTTGCGAACGGGTCAGACTAGGCCTTGACCCCAGTGTACCACTTGTCGTGCAACAATGGGAAAGCCTCATTGCAGTCAGCTATCCGGCGCGCAAGTTTGGCATATCACGCATGGATAAGATAAAGGACGCAAAAAAGAAGTGCCCGGATCTGGTAGCTGTCCATGTCGCCACTTACAAGGAGGGGGAGAAGGAACCAGGATATTGGTCCGACGTCGATACGCGAACGCACAAGGTAGGACTACCCAGGATAGCGAACCACGCGCTCATTGGCTCAAAGGTTTCTCTTGACCTATATCGGCGCGAAAGCAATAAAATCATTCACTTGTTTAAACATGCCCTTCCAAGCGGGGGAGTGGGTGAGATCATACCAAACTTGAGTAACCACAATCATTCACATTCACCGCCGGAAGAAAAGGCATCAATAGATGAGGCTTTCATCGACTTCACCCATCCAGTCCGCGAGGAGTTACTGAAACGCTTTCCGTATCTCGCCCAAGTACCTTCAGATGCGCCCCAAGGTGCCGATAGTCCATTACCACCACCACCCCCCATCGATTGGAGTAAACTTGGTGAACTCATTCCCTTACATCCAGTCGAAGAAAGCGACAGTGGCGAAATTCACTTCGCAGAGGATGAGACATGCACTTGGCATGATGTCGCGCTGTCTATCGCTGCGGAATTAATGGCAAAAATCAGAGAAGACGTTCACAAGACTCTCGGATATACCATGTCCGCGGTACGTATGTTCTCATATGTAACCTTGGCCCGATCACAGATTTATCGCATCAGGGAATATCTCGAAACAAATTCCTCGCCAAAGTCAGTCTACAAGCCTTTCATCGGTCATGCAAATTTATATCCCCGTTTAGCTCTCGGCCTCATACAAAAAACCGAACAGCCAGGTGATGCTTGGATTACAATTTATTATCTCTTTCTGACCCATCCAGAGCATCTTGCGCAATGGTGCCATACCAGCTTACCTACGTCCCCTTGGCTTCCAAAAGGTATGCAGAACACCACCAGATGTCGCACGACTTTGAGGTGTTCTCGAGATTCGGTTCCTAGGTGGCAAGCTTGGCGAGGCCATTGCAAAGGAGTATGATGCTTCTACTGTTGGGGATCTCCTGTGGGTTTATTTTATGACATTTGGTTATTTTCCTAAGCTCGGTCTATAGTGAAATATCCTTAGGTAACTCGGTGGACTTCTGTAGGAGCTTCCTCGGTAACAAAGATTAGATGAGATGCAAAACAAGTTTGGGGACAACGCTTTATGGGTTTATGAGCTTCTACGGTGAGCTTTTACATTAGTTTTGAGCTGCGAAGATGATTGCTGAAATATGGGCTTCTCCAGTGGTATTGACAAATCCGAAGGTTGGGTACTATCTGAGTGCGTCGGGATGCTTCATCGTTCTCACTTGTTTGTAGTAAAGGAGAAATCCGCTCTTTTTAAGAGTATGCTTGCTTCCAAGAATCTTCCGGCTCCAATTAGAAAGGCTACGGATGGGCATCAGTGGCTACGAGTATTGGCTGCCGAACTCGCCCTCAGACTAAAAGACGCACGGGAAGAAATTCCTACTTTGTGGCCCAAAACGATCGTCTTGCATGCTCGAAAAGGTGCGTGCTCTGAGTGGAGATTGCAAGTCACTTACGAGACATAGGCTACGAGACGTCGAGATCCAAGCAATCTGCGTTCCCTTTCACTCCCGAAGTGACGGTCGATGTGATAACGAACGCTGCCGACAAGCTATGGAAAGAACTTGTTGGGAACATGAATGACCTTCACGTGACATCAGTGCAGCTTGCGTTCACGGGTATCGAGACGGCCGAGATGGGTCAGCAAAGTATTGAAGGTTTCTTCAAGCCAAAAGAAGCTCGGTCCGACTCGAAGCGCACCAGACCTTGCAGCGACGAAGTGACTCTTGAAGCGGGCCAGGCCGTAACAGAAAAGCCAGACTTTGCCTCTTCGACTTCCTTTGTCTGCGAGCGCTGTAACAAAACGATCTCTGTCCTGAGCATCGCCGAAAGAGATGAAGCTACTGCGCTAGCCAGGTTGCGCATGGAGCATGATGATTTTCACTTTGCACAAGACTTGGCAATTGGATCTGCTGCCCAACCACCTAGCCGATCCACGTCAGGTTCGCGGCCACCTAAGCGGAAGAAAACAACGGAGCCAACAGGGATAGCCAAGTTTTTCATCAAGAAGTAGGGTACTGTGCGCTACAGTTGTACTAAGTATAACTCCAGGTGTGGAAAGAACGGAGATGAACTTGTGGCCGTGAGATAAATAACGTTGGTTCCTCTATAGGGCTGTGTCCCCCTTGAAGTTTTATCATGATCGTCGCAACCCGCCGCTCCGCACAGGTTTCTACACATCTCATCAAATGAAATGCAGTCGGAACCTGTGAACTATGTAAGGTGCCTACCCATGCAGGCGGTCTGACGAGACCTTCCCTTCAATCACTCTACTGCCTTCGTTCGTTGCGGACTGGTCCGCCTTTACCTCTGGGAGGTAGTTTGGGGCGGTTGAGCATCCTCTTATTTATATTGTCTTCGATCATTCTGCTGTCGAAATGACGAGCCTGAATGAGACGAGTAGCATTGCGACTTTCGAACCACTTTCAACGGCATCGCAGCGCACAGGAGCCATTGTAAGTACAGCACTCAGTTTGTTAGTTCATCCTGGAGGGTGCTGATATTTTGATGTAGATTGTCGCAGTCTTTGCCTTGTTGTCGACATTAGCGCTAGCGTTTATCGCATTGCGCGCGATTCGATTCGCTATAGTGGCGCTACTTCGACGTGACGATAGCACTTTTCAGCCTCCAGAGATCCTGTTCTTCCGCACTCAGCTTGGCCACTACGGTGGATGCCTTATACTTAGCAACCTGTTCATCAGCCTTGCTGCGCTACTTGGTTTTGATTGGACATCGCATTTCGGATTGAATCAAGGTGAGCCAGCCATTTACCGGCCCGTGTCCTTATTGCCAACCTACAAATTTCTTCACAGGTTCTGCATGTTCGGTGCAAGGTAAGGCGCAATCCGGCAGACCGGAATATCCCGCACTTAAGGAACTACACAGCGGCGTTGATGCAGATCGGCATATGGGGCACTTGTTACTTTACGACCGCCCTGGGTGTGCATACCCTTGGTTCATTTGTGTTCCGCCTGCGCCAAGCCCGCTGGCGCAGTTTGACCACTGCGACCATTGGATGGACGATCGCACTAGTCGCAGGTAAGAAAGTCTGGACCACGTTTGATTGTTTCATGCTCAGTGCTATTTTGGAAAGGACTGGCGCCTTTGCACATAAGCGGTGTCTACGGCCCCGTCGGACCTTCCTGTGGCATCACGCCCTCCCATCCAAAGGATATACTTACCCTCGAAGCACTGCCGGTAGGCTGTGTTGTGACTAAGGAGCAATACCGCCTAACTGATTTGATCTGAAGATCATTTTTGCTGCGTTCACTTCGGCCGTGGTTTATTCTATTATATTTATCGCTTTACACGGGAAGCTGAGCGTAAACGGCATGCGAAAGCTACGAGGTCGCAACTTTGACCATGGAGAAGAGGAAGAATACCACGGGTTCATCAGTACAATAATATGGACTATGTTCTGGTAGGTCCTTCCTTTCGCCGGACTGGAAATGAACTCACAATTTCCCAAGGTTCCCAATTGGTAAGCCGCCTAGTTTCCCATTGTTCGAATGCTCATTAAATTGTGCAGCATTTGTGTTTCTGTTGCTACCCTTCTGCATCACGCGCATCGTCCTCTATGCAAGGCACTCTGTACCATTTGCTTCAAGTGTCTTTGCTGACGTTTGTGCCTCTATGTTGGGTGTGTCTTGGCGAATGTTGTGACAATCGTTACGCTGACAACTTTACAGGCATCGTACATGTTGGTCTGCTGTACAATACATTCCGGGTCATCAGTCCTGCGTACCGCGGGAGCTGCTCAGACAAATCTGTCACTGAAACGGTGATGACCTTTGGAAATGACGCCTCTGGCGAATCGCCGATCGCCCCGTCGAGCAAGTCTTCTTCACACTCTGTTATCTGGTCGCATGAAAACGGCTTCCGATTGCACAAACCTGCACAGCCATGGTCAAATCACTCTCGCGATTCTTCCTGGGCCAGCGTGGGCTCGTCCATGGAACTTCTCCGTGCAAAGAACACGACGTACGAGCCCGTTCAAATGAAAATAGTTTCTCCTTCGGCACTGAGTCGACAGTTCAGTGGCGATGCACCATTGTCGACTACCATTGATTCTTCCCGTCATCGCGTTCCTTCCCTAGGGAGAGACACTCGGCCGGAACTCCCAGCCAAGGTCCAGCAACATCCATTCCGCCGGACGCCAAACACCAATGCGGCTCGAAACGGCGTGAAAGTGCCGGCCTTCAAGTCCAAGGCCCCACCAGCATTGAATCTCTCACACCCTCCAGATCTGCCCAATCCATTTTTACCGCTGGAAATTATGAACAAGTCTTCTACGCTTGCCGCGTCCGTTGGTGTCCTATCACCCACGTCGGCTCAGAAACTTGAGCAAGGGAAAAAGAGTGTTCCTCGTATCGGGGTCAATAAACGGCACGCTGAACGTGCGAACGAATCGAATCGTCGACCCTCTCACCCATCCTCTTCCTCTTCTGACGGTGACTCGGGCTACTACGTCGGCGAGGTTTGGCAACTTCCCCCAATCCCGGAAGCAAGCGAAAATGGAGAAAGCATCGGCAATGCCCCTTCTCTACGAACCTTGCCCACTCTAAGTCGACGTACGAGCATGACTACCGTCTGGTCGCAAGACACGGGATACACGCTGACCCGACCGGATCCGGCGACCTTACAACTATACCCGCACCCGGTAGCTCATCTGCTCATTCCCTGGAGAGATACTCGACGATGAGGTAAATGCAGGGAGAGGCGATGGTCAGATACGATCCTTCGTATTCTTGCGGTGGGGTGACCCCAAGACTTGGCATGTCATAGTGGCATGCACTAGGCAATGGGTACATCGGAACTTTTTGGTTCGCGTCACGCAAATGCTGAGCCCGGACTCCAATAACAGACACCTATGATAGCGTTCGTGTCTAGTGACAATGTTGGACGGGATGTGATATGCTTGTACATACTCGATTGCATCCTACACAAAATGTACATACCGCGCATTACGTGGGCGTGAGACGTCGTCGCAAACACGACTCAACACGGCCTCGACGTCGACGTGCTATTCATGACCGTTTCGCACCTGACTGCATACCTCAACAGGTCCACGAAATACCTCGCCGATGGCGCCGTCAAAAGCACGTCCAGTTTACCTACTTGCGCCATGCAATGTTTGACCCCCGACTCCCCCCAGTCCTCCGCATGGAAGGCGCGAACCCGCCCAACCGTGCACCGCTTACGCTCCTAAAGCTCCACACGCCCGAAGACGTCGCCGAGATCGCGACCGGATGCGACGCCGACATCGGCGGCACCTCGACGCTCCATTTCGCGCTCGACACCGCCCCGGAACGGAACGCAGGCAGCGGGAGCACGGCCACCGCCCGGTTTTGGGGCGAGATGCGGCTCGCGGTGCGTCCCGACGTCCAGGGACGCATCCGGGGCGGGTACGCCGGGTTCAGGACCAAGGTGCCCCCTCTCCCTCTCTCTCTTTTTTTCCCGCGGTGACGCGTGGGACGCTGTCTGATCCGACGACGCACCACCACAGGCACGGCCCTCGTTGTTTGGAGAGATATGCGACGACGTGTCGAACCATGCCTATCTGGCGCTGCGGCTCCGTCTTGGCGGCGACCCGCGCACGCGCAATTCGTACTATGTCAACTTGCAGACAGACGGCCCGGTCACGACGGACCTCTGGCAGCATCGCCTCTATTTCAAACGCAACGATGGCGGATGGGAGGACGTTTTTGTGCGTCTCCGGTCGCTTTGCTGCGGTGATGGGCTGATGCGCCTCGAACAACAGATCCCGTTTGACAACTTCATTCTGACCAACACGGGCGAGTTGGTGCAACATCAAATCACCATGTTTCGCCAGCGCATTCGGACCGTTGGCATTTCCATGTTGGGAGGCAACAGTGGCGTGTCCGGCGCTTATGACCTTGGCATTCACTCGATCACAGCCGTCAACGAAAAGGATCTGCCCAAACCGCCAAGTGAGTTGTCACCGCTGGATCGACGCTCGCCTAACGACGGCCTTTGCGACTAGTACTCGAAAAGGATCCTTCTCAAGGAGCATGACTGGCGTTTATTGTTTACGGATCGGGCTGCTTCCATTCTATCCTATTGTACTAGCTAGGTCAATACAGAATGAAAGGTTTTCCACTCACATTCTAATAATGCAGAGAAACATGAGCTATATGTACAAATTCAATCCTGCATAACAAGGGGCCGGAAAAGGTGAAGTGCGAACCTCCATCGAGGGGCGACTGTCTGGCACATCCAGATCCCGCAGGAAGGAGAAGAAAAGCAGGTTAGACTAGGGTGAAATGGTAGTAGCTAGAAAAACACTGTAAAAAAGAATGATGATTCCCCAGAGGTCCGAGATATTAGACGACCACGCAACCGCCACAGCATCCACTGTGGTCACCATCTCCCGAGTCCTTGGCACCACCATACACGGGTCCACCCGCACTTGAATTTGCCATCACGGGCCGCCCGGTCTGTTGTTCCTGTGTTTCACGTCAGACGCGATGTGAGACGTCGGCGCAGTGGCAAAAATTTACCTTGTTATATTTCCTAATCTCGCGCACGAGATTGCTGAACGCCTCGTCAACGTTGATACGTTGCTTGGCCGAAGTCTCGATGAATTTGCAGCCGAAATGTTTAGCGAGGTCGCGGCCCTCTGGCAAGTCGTCGCAAAGTGTCCCAGCGCAAGAGACGTCTCGACGTACCGTTCATGCCCACCTGGCGTTCGTATTCGAGATCACACTTGTTTGCGACGACGATGACGGGGAAAGAGTCCTGGTCTTTGACGCGGAGAATCTGTTGGTGGAAGGTGCTGATTTCCTCGAATGAGTTGCGCGATGTGATGGAGTAGACGAGGAGGAATCCTTCGCCCGTACGCATGTATTGCTCGCGCATGGCCCTGTGCGAGCAGACGTCAGGCATCGTCGACAGGGCGAAATGGGGAAGACGCACCCGTATTCTTCCTGCCCTGCGGTGTCCAGGACGTCGAGGAGCGCGACCTCGTCGTCGATGACGCATTGCTTGCGGTACGAATCTAGAAACGTGGGAATGACGAAGTGCTCGCGAGAGAAAAACGCGCCAAGTACCCTCGATGGTCGGGTCGTACTCGTCGACGAAATGGCTTTGGATGAATTGGATCGTCAGGGCGGATTTCCCGACGCCTGGAGGGAGGGTTGTTGAGGGGCTGGCCGAAGAGGGCGAGGAGGGTGCTCACCACCACCACCGACGACAACCAGCTTGTACTCTCTCAAGAACTGTGCCTGGAAACGGGGGTCAACGAGGACCGAGACCGAGTGGGGTTTGGCATACTCTAGACATGGCGCGCGGTGAGGGTGGAGAAGAAAAGCGAGATGCAGGGGAGTGGGAGATAATGGCCGCACTGGACAATGACACGCCCGTTATGGTCTTATGTACAACTTGGACCACGCAAATACCCACACACAGCAAGCCATCACATCTGGCTCTGATCATCTCTGACCGTACAGCAATCACTCTAGCTGCCAACCAACTGTTGTCCATGGCCCCAGCTATGAGGTGCGGTTCAAAACCAATGGTGGCACGTAGACATTTGACCCTGGCCCTGACAAATGACAAATTGCCACTCAGTCGCAATATTCACGTCTTTCCAACTGGCGTCTGTCAGCTTTGCAGCCACGTGCAACAGGATGGATGATTGTCTGATCCTGGATTCACGGGAGAAGGCACGAGAGACGACGCAGTTTGGGAGGCGACGTGGATAATTATAAGCTACCTGATGCGGAGAAAGAGCTGTAAAGAGTCTGCTCGGCGGTATCATCGTCGTCGCCGGTTCGGGCCAAGCTCCACGCCACAGCGAAGTGCTCCCGAGTGGTGCCTTAGTTTGAGGTGGTTCTAGAGGAAGACGAACTCGCAAGTTGAAACAGGACGTGCTCACCAGCAAGAGCCAGGACTAAGCGAACGGCATGCTCGACACGCCAACTACATGAGGTAATCAGCGCCGCCCAGTATAAACGGACGCGGATGCCAATTCGAGGCGTCTTTTGAGCGAACCACCGAGCTACACCATGGTCGAATCCCACTCGCTCTATACCCATATACTCGCACAGACCAGACAGAACGTCGAATTACTCATGGCCCACGAGCAGATTTCGGAGGCAGATGGAAGAGCGATCTTATGCAAGCTCGCCCTGAATGCTGACAGACGCCCGGATGAATCATCGGTGGTGTCGCTGACGCAACAGACAGAGCGCCTGAGCATGTCACCTGCTCCGCCCAAAGTGGAAGCGCGGGCGATCTGGGGGTGGTCGAGCGAGGTAGGATCCGTTGCGTGTGTCGTGTGCGCCGTTGACCCTGGCAGGATCCCAGCGATCTCACGTTCGAGGCGGGCGAGGTCATCGAGGTAATGGCGGAGACGAACGCAGACTGGTGGACGGGTCGGAATCGGTCGGGAAAGCAGGGCCTGTTCCCGTCCAACTATGTCGAGAGGCTGCCGCCCCGGAGCGTGTCGCCCATCTTGGTTCCGGAGCCACGCAAGGGATTTGCAGAGGAGCGGTACGCCTCTCCTGCGCTGCCACACCCGTCGCCCCAGGCACCGCCACATGCGGCACAAACTCAGTACCCGCCGGCCGGATACTCTCCCCTCCCGCCTGGACCGCCCCCGGGCACGTATGCGTACGGAGCGCCGCCGATGCCGCAGCCGGTTGCTCAGCCGGCGCCGGCGAAGAAGAACAAGTTTGGCGGACTCGGACAGATCGTGAGTGGCGTGACAGACGGGTGACTTTGTGCTGACGGCGTAGATGGCGCAATCGGCGGCGGGCGGGGCGGGGTTCGGCGCTGGTGAGTGATCGTGCCGGACCGCGAGCATGGCTGACGGCGTGTAGGCGCTGCGATCGGCAGTGGGATCGTGAACAGTATCTTCTAGTAGTAGTTGCTAAGCATAGTCGTGGGAATATATTTGTCACAGGGGAGTGCTGACAGATGCGGTGGATGCTGAGGAATCCGGGCGTGCTATATTATCGACAGGCTGGTCCCATCCATGCTCCCTCACCCGCCCGCTCCCCATGCCGGAACTTAGCCCCCGCTCCATCAAAATCATCGTCATATCCGACTACGTCCGTCCTCCCTCTCCTCCTTCCCTCGACGCTCACCCCCCACAGATATGCAGCTTTTGCTACATCGTCAACAAGTCTCTCCGCGACGCCATCGACGCATGCAGCGATCTCCCCCTCCGCTTCGACGTCGAGTTCCGTCCCTTTACCCTCCTCTGCTCGTCCTCGCTCTACACCATCGATGCATACAAGGGCACCAGCCGTAAAGCCTATCTTGTCAAGAAACTCGGCAAGGAGCAGGCAGACGCAAAGACCAAGTTTGCGACCGATATGGCCCAGAAAGTCGGCCTCGAAATGTCTGCCTCCGTCCCACTCTCCCCATTGCCCACTGACCTGTCACAGGGCCGATGACGGCGTCGTCTGTCGCTCCACGCAAGCTCACAGGCTTTCCGTGAAAGCCTACCAGGTCGGCGGACAGCCCATGCAACAAGAGCTCAACTCTCTCATCTTTGATGCGTGCTTCGCAAGGGGCGAAGACATCAGCTCCGAAACGTTCCTCGCAGACGCCGCCGTCAAGGTCGGCCTCATGAATAGAGACAGGGTGCGCTTGCCAATCCTGCCCCGTCCCCTTGCTCAGTCCCCCTAGGCGATCGAGTTTCTCAAGTCGACAGAGGCCCTGGATTGTGTAGAGAAGATGGTCCAGGCCGCACGAGCCAACGGCGTCAATGGCGTACCATTCATCATCATCGACGGAAAGTGGGCTTTGAACGGCGTCCAGCCCGTGGATTGCTATATACAGGTCAGTGTTTCCCTCCCCTCCCGTTCCCTCGCCAACGTTCCCTTGCAGATTTTTCGGAAACTGGCCCAGGCATACAGTTCCCCCGCCCTCCCCAATTTGGCCAAGGCATGCAAGGATCCAATAATCGCCCCCGCACTTTCCGTACAATGACCACCGCTTTGCCTGTCCAGTCTTTTCCGCTTATTTTTCTTTTTCCCTCCGCATTTAACCGGGATGCGCCACGCGGTGCGCTACCTCCCATCATCACTAATTATACATCAGTCAACCTCGACGTTCCCGCAGGAAATTATCACGGGCCGAGTTGTGTATGTTTGTGCAACTACAATGCATGGACTTTTTCCGCTCCTTTTCTTATTCGGATCAAATCCAGTTGTCCACTCGTAGCACAATGTCTTAGTCGTTCTGGAATCGCTTCGCTTGTCCGTTGCTCTTTTTCCTTGCAAGTATTCCCATTCCGACGGAACGGATATTAATTAGGTGAGCCTTTGCTTGTCGTCGCCGATGATCGACTTTAATCCCACCCGAGCGGACGGTAATAGTCAGCCTCGAGGTGAGTAAGCAGAGTATCTTGGTGGCCTCCCTTGACAAAGGGTCAGGAAATTACCAATGCGGCGTCACTTCTGCAAGCCAGCGAGCAAACAAATAGGTCGCGGTCGCTCATGATCCCAACATGATTTTGGCTTTTCGAATGCCACGTCGTGTCGGAAATGGGATTTCGTGAGTGGCTGGCGGCCACTCAGGCACAGCTCGGCCAGGTGCGCGCTGGGTACTGCGTGGACTAATTTATTGAACGTGCATCTGATGCCGTGCGACTATCAACACTCATGGTAAGCAGTATCTACAGTTCTTCGGGGTCCGTGGTCTATGGTACATGTGATGCGATCCAGGTCTGCAGGACGGTCAGACATGAAGCAGGCAAAGACGAACAAAGGTACCCTGATGCGTCTAGTGTCTCCACTTGCGCAGAACTTCCTCGAGTCCGCCGCGGATGCGTTCGGAAGTAACGTGGGGTGGCAGGAGGCCATTTGCCTTGAGCTTATCGACCGCAGCAAGCACCCAGTTCTGGCCATTCCAATCTTCCCTGCTTTGATGAATGACGACCTGCTGCATGAGGCCTTCTGCTTCCGCTGATCTGGCGAGATCGATATTGCCGAGGGGGAGACATCCCCGGTAGGCTTTCGCGAGGATTTCCATGCATTCGTACTCGCTCCGGGAGTAGGTGAGGGCGTCGATGCTGCCAATGGCTTGGTAGCACGTTCCCCAGTGATCGACCTGCTCGGCGGCCTCGCTCCCTGAACTGCTTTCACGGAGCGATTCCGGAGTCGCGTTTGATATGAGGAAGAGGGCCCACTGGAGGGGCAAGCGTTGGCCGTCCGACTGGCGGCCGCGCCAGTAGTGGGCTACACAGAGGGTGAGGGTGTGTGTTGGAACGCAGAGATCGGACATGCTTGGGTGCCGAGGCCATCGATCTGCCTCCTTTTAAATACGCTATCTACGCAATGCTAGTTCAATAAAGCACAGGGGACAAAGCAAACCGGGCAGAGTGGAGGTGCGGTCTTCCCGCGCCACCGCCAAAGCGGTCGGTTAGGGACCTTGCTTTTCAACATTCACAACCTCACATCCCGCAAGGCCCCAAATGACCCTCTTTGTCCCCCTCGACGAAAATCAGTCTCCACCCACGTCCCCCTCCTTTCTTGTGCACCCTGACGATGTCACACACCACCTCCGTAAGACCCTCAGGACCATCCTCAAGGCCAGGCGCCTCGTCGTCGTCTGTGGTGTGTCCATCTCCCGATAATGTCCGGAATCGCTTCCGAGTACCAACCATTGTTTGTGTGTTCTACCCCAGGGGCTGGCATCTCGGTCCAAGCAGGCATACCGGATTTCCGATCTCCAACCGGTTTATTCCAGACCCTCAAGCGGGACAATCCAAAGGAGGCTCTCTCCTCGGGGAGGGATCTCTTTGATGCATCCGTATTTAATGTGAGCACCATTCTACATTGTGTATTGTTCCGCCGTCTGCCTCCGCAAGTGGCCCCAGTCGATGCTTGCTCGCTTTCCGACCTCCACCGCGCTCTATCTGCGTTCCACCCGCATTGTACGCGAGCCATGCTCACCATCTTCTCAGTCAGAGCACACCACTTCCTTGTTCTGTCAAATGATCGCCCAGTTATCCGAGCTATCGCACGCAGCGAGTCCCACTCCCTTCCACAAGTTGCTCCGCATTCTCGACGACCGCGGCAGGCTTTTGCGCGTGTACACGCAAAACATCGACGCGATAGAGTCAAAATCTGGTCTTTCCTTTGGCATCCCCGAGTTCGAAGACAAGCGTTGCAAGCCTCGATCGAGGGTCAAGACGTCTCCTGTCACGGGTCCCGCAGATCCCATCCCATCCACGAGCTGCACGCCGTCACGCCCTGCTGCATCGCAACCTAGTTCACGTCTATCGTCGCCCACCGTCGAGGTGCCGCGCTGCATCCCACTCCACGGCACGCTTCAAACGTTGCACTGTCAAACGTGCACGCACACGTTCCCGCTTGAAAATTACATGGACGCATTGACGTCAGGAACGCCCCCGTATTGTCCGGAATGCACACAGATGGAAGAGACGCGGCAGTTGGTTGGCAAACGTGCTCGCGGCGTGGGCAAGCTTCGTCCCAGCGTCGTGTTGTACAACGAGCTGCACAAGGACGGCGAAGGTGTGGGAGAGGTGGTGCGGAGAGACCTCGTTGGAGGTTCGAAAGGCAAGGGTCGCAGTGGAGCTGACGTGCTGCTGGTCGTGGGTACGAGCTTGAGGGTTCCGGGAACGAAGCGCATGGTGCGCGAGTTTTCAAAAGCCGTACGCTCCCGTGGTTCCAAGGACATGGCGGACTCCACGCCCAAGCGTGCAGCGGTTCCCTCGCCGTCGCCCCGTCGATCTCTAGAGTCCAAGGACGGTTTTCCTCCTATCAAGTCGATTTATCTCAACCTCGACTTTCCCGTTCCGACGCGGGAGTGGGAAGGGGTATTTGACGCGTGGGTACAGGGCGATGCGCAGAACTTTGCGCGCATCTTGATGGACGAAATTGGCAAGGAGGCCGCCACCAAGGAGGCCGTGCTCGAGCGCAAGCGCAAGCGCGAGGAGGAAGCGGCATCGGGCGAGCAGGTTGATGTGGCAGAAGCTCCACCTGCCAAAAGGCGCAAGACCACGAGCCAGAGCGCGCGCAAACCGACCCCTTCTCGAAAACGAAAATCCTCGGACGCGCCCCGTAGTACTCCTCGGAAACCTCGCAGCGGGAAGAAATCTGCTCGGTCGGCGCCGAGCAAACCTTTGACCGGGTCTGCTTCGAAGCCAGCGCCTGCGGAGAAGGTTTATATTCGCATCAGACGCACCGTACGACCCGAGGTCGTGATCTCGACGCATTCCCCTTTGCGGATCCCCGCCACTCCGCCTGTTTCACAACTGAAACACCGGATACGTGGCTCCGCGGGCTCCATGCATGACAACGAACGCTATCCTCCGTCTGAAAACACGGACAACAGTGTGGCGGACGAGAGCGACCTGTCTGACGTTGACGTGGAGGTTGCGGACGAGCTTCCTATCAAATTTCTTTCGTAGACAGCAACATCAGCGGTTTGAATGGACGGTGGTCTCAAAGGACGCGTGGCCTATCCTTATTTTATTTATGCATAAACGGTTTACACTACGGCAAGCGGTAATATCGCCCTACTAGGACGTTGTTCTCCAAGGGGTAGGAGAAATGAGCATTCTATCATAGACCCCGTTGAGGCAGGATGTTCTCACGGTCGAACGCGCGTACCAGTCCGACGGCGACACTCGGTGCGCCAGTGCCTCCATGTCGTCCACGCCAAGCACTTCAAAGCCAGACGAGACCACCTCCAAGGCGCCCGAAAAGCCCAAGTCGGAGGAGGGCAGCATTCCACACCTCGGCGTGCTCGAGGAGGACGACGAGTTTGAAGAGTTTGCAGTGGCAGGTGAGCTGCAGCGCGACGCGCGTCCCCCGGGATTGACGCGACCGCGATCCGTGCAGATTGGGACGATTCACAGACGGACTTGGCACATCTGAACGGGGCCGTGCCCGGGTCGGCGAGCTCGAGCGGCGACCAGCTGTGGGAGGACAACTGGGACGACGACGACATCGAAGACGAGTTCAGCGTCCAGCTACGGTGAGTCCCCTCGGACGACGGGGCAGAGGCGGTCTGACGTGACTCTGCAGGAACGAACTGGCAAAGACGGGCAAGGGGGACGCGATGCAGCATTGAACGCACGCCCTCGTGTCGCCTGGAATACATGGATTTTTCGCCCGCCCTCCCCCTCGTGGTATGGTACATCCCTTGTAGACCAACAAAGACATCGTGCTACGCGTACACGTCGTTGCTCGCGCTCTCTCATGGGCATTACTCTTCGTCTCTTAGATCTGGCAAACGGCGCGACAGCACGACCAAGACCGTGGCGAGCGCTGTCAGGACGACATACACCAAGTTACCGCCCAATATGTTGTACTGCTTGGACGCGGCGAACAACGAGGTCGTCGCCACAGGCGCGATCGCACGCGCGACAGACGTGAGACTTTGGCAGAGTCCGTTCACCGTACCCAGAGATCGTCTATTGGGAGATGCCCTGACGGTGAAGATGAATATGACGGCTACGTGGGTGAGGTGAGATCGTCAAGCGTTGCACGAGCAGAGCCAACGTACGGAACACCAGGTCTGAGAGGACGGTGAATATCAATTGGATGACCATGAGCACCCAGATTATTGGCCCGACTTTGCCTTGCACCGCGACGATCGTACTCATGATTGGAAAGAGGAGGATCACTGGGTAAAGGCAGTGGAGAGACCAACGAATTACTCTCTTGGGTCCAAACCGGTTAATGAGTTTCGCAGTAAACAATGCCTGTATGCTGCCGTCCGTGATTCCAAACATTGCCAAGAATGTTCCGATGGTGGACGGCGGAAATCCCAGACCACCGATTTCGACGGGCGACGAGTAAACCAGGGGACGAAGGACAAGGAGACCGAGGAATAAAAACGAAAGTAAAGCATAGTTGGCGACGAGTATCCTCACTGCTTCGGTTTTCAGGAGGGCTGATATCGAAGCAGGTTGTTCGTCGTCTGCGAAGTTTTCGGGAGCATCTTCGATAGTAGAGCCTCCGGATGGGGATATCTTGTTCATTTTCGATGGCAACGACTGGAAGAATGAATGAATACCAGTCAGATCAGAACACTCGTTGATGCCGTACCTCTTTCATAAATATCGTGCAGACCAAAAATGTCGACAGGGTGAAACATCCTGATATCAAGGACGGGAGGAAGTACGGGTATGTTGCCCAAAACTCGCTTCGAAAGACGTCCGGCCATCGTTCTTGAGGCTTCGCAAGCGCGCCGCCATATAGTGGGCTGCAGAGCGGCGGGAGCTTCGTCAATTCAAAATCCCAGTATGAGTGACTGGACGTACGCGACAGTGACCCCGATGCAAAATATGGGCGACATCAAGGCAAATGCTTGAGCCATGTTCGTGTCATCAGTTAAATCACCAATCATGCTCCGCATTACTCCAACGTTGCCGTTGAGGACGCCAGCGATACATCGACTTGGCATTCCTTCAGTCGACCATCACATGGGACCAGTTTTACTTGCCTGAGGATGAGCGTGACCAGGGTCCGTGACAAGCCAAAGGCAAAGTTGGACGCGCTGAGACCAAGCAAACCGAGTAAAATGACAGGGCGTCGACCAATAAAATCAGATAGCCGACTCCACTGCCATGCCATGAGTGCCTGCGTGGCGAAGAAGAGGGATTCCTGTGCGAAAATGGGCATGACAGCACATCCACGAACATATGCGCACGCACGATGAGTCCTGCATAATAGCCGATTTTGCGGTCGTCTCCGCCCGTGACGCCCAGCTCGGCGATGAGCTACTCCCCGACGTAACGAACCACTGGTAAGCGTCAAAGGTAACGGGGACGACTGCTGACCGACCTGATTGATAAAAGGAAATATGTATGCAGACGAGATGGGTTCTGCGATCAAGGCGATGAAGACGAGGCTGATCTGGCCCCATGGCAAGGGTGTCTTGGACTTTCTCTGAAGAAGCGGGGCCTCCTCATCGGAACGTCCGTCGTCGCTCGCCATGGTAGGAATACAGGAGAGGCGCGCTCCACAACGAGCTCACGTTCGCAGTACGGCGAACTGAATTTATGCGGGTGACGTTGATGCGAATCAAACCAAGCCAGCCCAAGATGTCTGCATAGCTGCAATAAGTAACAGCGGAAACAACGAGGGCATACCTGCTCTTCATTTGGTAGACTCGAGTAGGTAAGCTGGTTGTGTATGTCGTGTGTGAAGATATTTTGATGCGCCGGATATGTACCAGTTCCTCGCTGTCGCCAGGCGCATGCTTCTTATTCTAGGTGCCCCTCGGATGATCGCGGGAGATGGAGAGTGGTGGAAACCCGGCATTCAACTTGCACGGAAACTTTGAGTTCAGCAGGCTACCGTGTCGTTCTCGGAGGAACTGGTCGAAAGCTTCAAAACAATGTAGCGACGAGTGAGCGGACAGATGCTCATCGAGTTGAACAGCGCAGCCAAGCTCCGGCTGGAGGTATCCGAAAGATAAGCGCGTCACAACCCGCGAAGCAGCACAGCTCAAATGTAGTAGAGGGCACATCAATGTCCGTTGCCTCAGACCCGTCTAGGTGACTTCCCAGGCTACTCTTCCGAGTCGCCTCCTTTATTGATAGCTAACAGCGATTCACACAAAAGCAGCTCAGCCCAGTCAACAGGGTGCCTCCAAGGAGTTGTTCCAGAGCCACCCTCTTGGTTTCAATCATCGCAAGGGTGTCGTACTGGAGCAGTGTGGGCTCGGCTGAAGTTTGCCTTGTGAATCATGTGCACAAAAATACTCCTGCCTGAGCTGCCCACGCCCCAGACCCGCCACCTGCCATGGGCTGGCCCACATTCCACGAAGTCGGTCACATGGCCACATTCGACTTTCTCGGTGTGCATTCCTTTGTTTCCTCCCATGGCGAGCGACGGCAGATGTCCCGACGAAGAGACCCCACTTCTCCAGACAAAGCCCAAGTCACCTTTGCCGTGGACTCAGATTAATCTCATCTTCGTCGCCTTGGTTGCGGAACCAATCTCGTCTGCATATATCTTTCCTTTCATAAATCAGGTGGGTCAACCTCTGGTGTTGCGCCCCTCTATGTATGACACTGGTGCCGCGGGCCGTTCATTTGTGTCACAAAACAGCTTATTGGCGAGCTCGGTGTCACTGGAGGAGATGATCGTAAAATTGGTTATTATGCTGGTCTCATCGTACGTGCGCTTACTCTTGCAGAGAACTACTTTGTACATCTCTGCATAGGAATCTCTTTTCTTCGTTACGCAGGCATTGATGTCATGGCAGTGGAGCCGGTTATCTGATTTCATTGGTCGCCGTCCCCTCATTTTAATTGGTCTACTGGGTCTCAGTGTTTCAAACCTTTCATTTGGCTTATCGCGAACACTGGGAACGCTCATTATCAGGTACATATGGTCGATTCTTTGCGCGAAAGTCAATTGAACAGATATACAAGTCGATGTATTGCGGGTCTCCTTAACGGGAATGTCGGGGTGATGAAGAGTATGCTCGGTGATCTAACCGACCATAGTAATATGGCACAGGTTTTTGCCTTGGTATCTCCAATTTTTTGCTTCGGGTCTGCCGTAGCGTGCGTTTCACCACCCTGACTCGCGCTTGAATTTCTGTGGCTCAGGCTGTTTTATAGCCCATTATACGGCGGCGCGCTTGCAAAGCCACAAGAACGATGGCCGCACATCTTTCAGGGTAAATTCTGGGCAACATATCCGTACTTCCTCCCGAGTCTCGTGTCAGGGTGTTTCACATTGTTGACCTTTCTGGTCTGTGCGATGTTCATAAAGGAGGTGCACTATCCGAGTCAATGTGTCTGAACCCATTGATAACACCTCGTCTTAGTCGTTACCTTCGAAAGTGGGCGGAGTACCTCAATCAGAGCGTTCCTCAGTCGAGGGTTCTCTCGATGAGGACGATGACTCACTACCCGTTCCAATGTCGACACTCATGAAAACCCATTCCGTTATGATACCTATCGCCAACTATGTAATTTTGGCACTCGTAGACATCGGCTTCTACGTTCTTCTTCCCTTGTTTTATTCATCACCCATCGAGATCGGCGGCCTAGGTTTTTCTCCAGTCACTATCGGTACATGCCTAGCAATATTTGGAGTCATAAACTGCAGCGCGCAGGCACTCCTTGCTACAAGGCTCATGGAGTGGCTCGGTGCGAAGAAAGTATTTTGCTGGGCCGTCCTCTGGTTTTACCCCTTGATTCTACTTTTCCCCGTCATGAGTACTATCGTTACATCACAAGGCAAGGTCGGGCTGATCATTTGGATTCTTCTCATTGTCCAGCTTGTATTCATGATCTTCGTGGACCTGTCGTACTGTATGCGCATTCAATTTCTGAAAGATGAATCATCTCACCTTTGTCCTGTAGGTGTCATCTTCGTGTTTGTTACAAGAGCGGCTCCAAATAAACGATGTCTGGGTTCGGTGAACGGGATCAGCCAGAGCATGACATCGATTGCACGTGCGATCGGTCCCGCATTGGCAACCTCGTTATTCGCTATGTCCAAACAGTATAATATACTGGACGGCAACTTGGTTTATATCATTCTCACTCTACTTGCCACGGTCTTGGTCGTGTTGTCGCGGCGCTTGCCGGATTTGAGAGACGAGGAATCGGATATCTGACAACCACTCTAATGGTAGCATTCGAAACACAACTTGGTGTCTATTTTTTGTAGTCCTATTCGTTTACATATGCCTGATGCTCTTGATACTATGTAGCGATTCATTACGTAAAGCTATGAATCAAGCTAGAACTGTAAAATTGCTTTTGGAAATACTAATATTACTCCCCGTCCCCCAAATTCAATTCTGGCAAACGTCGCGACAACATGACCAAGACTGTAGCGAGCAACGCCAAGATGACATAGATCAGGTTGCCGCCCAAGATATTGTACTGTTTCGAAACTGCAAACAACGAAGTTGTCAACGCTGGACCGATCGCACGCGCGACGGATGTCAGACTCTGGCTGATCCCATTCACCGAGCCTAGGGATTGTTTATTAGGAGCTGCTCTGGAGACAAACATGAAAATGACAGCTACACAACAAAGATGAGAAGATATGTCTTTCCAGAGACTGAACATACGCACAGTAGGACATATCCATGAGAACCATGAATATGAGTTGGAGAACAACAAGACACCATACGGTCGGCCCGACTTTTCCTTGTGCTGTAACGACGGCACTCATGATTGGGAAAAGTAGGATGAGCGGATAGAAGCAGAACACAGCCCAACAAAACACCCTTTTAGGTCCGATCCATTCTACTAGTCTTGCGGACAGCAACGCCTGAACAATGCCGTCCACGATTCCAAACGTTGCAAGGAATGTGCCAATGATGCCTGGGGGAAATCCTAGGCCGCCAATCTCGGTCGGTGAGGAGTAGAACAAGGGCAAAAGAACAATAAAGCCGAATTCCACAAGCCCGAACGTTCCATAGTTGAGAATGGGTATCATCACGGAGTAGGTTTTCAGGAGGGTAAACATTGGCAGGGGCTGGGCGACATTGTCACTTGGTGGATCATCCGAGAGGGTTGCGACTGAGGAGCTTTCCGATGGGGCCACTTTTTCCCTTTTTGATGGCAGCGACTGTAACAGAGACATGATGACCAGCCAGATCAGAAAATATTGGTGTCCTACCTCCTTCATGAATAGTGCGCAGACTACGAACGTCAACAAGGTAAAACACCCTGACACTAAGGAAGGGAGGAAGTACGGATATGTTGCCCAGAATTCACCCTGAAACATGTGTGGCCATCGCTCTTGCGGCTTTACCAGAGCACCCCCAAACAGAGGACTGTAGTGCATAGTACATCAGAATCCAATTACCAGCTGGAATGACCGGACGCACGCGGTGGTGGCTCCAACACAAAATATAGGTGGCAACAAGGTAAACACCCGAGTCATATTCGTGTGGTCGGTTAGGTCGCCGAGTATACTCTTCATCACTCCGATATTGCCATTGAGGACACCAGCTATACATCGACTATGAACCCCTTTCAATCGAAATTCGGACAACGAGTAAACCTCACTTGCCTGATGATGAGCATACTCAGGGTCCGCGACAAGCCAAAGGCAAAGTTTGATGCACTGAGGCCGATTAGGCCGATTAAAATGACGGGACGGCGACCGATAAAATCGGACAACCGGCTCCATTGCCACGACGTGAGCGCCTGCGTGACAAAAAAGAGAGATTCCTGCACCAAGGTGAGTATGACAGCAGAGTAGTCAACCTTTGCACACGTACGATGAGACCTGCATAATAGCCAATTTTGCGATCATCTCCTCCTGTGATGCCGAGTTCGCCAATGAGCTAGAGTCCAAATAAGCCGCATGAGCATATGACAGGCTATAGTGATAATTGAAGTCCAACTTGATTGATAAAAGGAAAGATGTATGCAGACGAGATGGGTTCCGCGATCAAGGCGACGAAGACAAGACTGATCTGGTCCCATGGCAAAGGTGTCTTGGATTTCCCCTGGAGAAGTGGGGCCTCCTCATCAGGGCGTCTGTCGTTGTTTACCATAGGCACGCCGGAGCAAGCGCTATTGTCGAATGGGGGACTGAGGCAACTTCGGAGAACATCGAACTTAGCCTACCTTAAAAATCTGAAGTAGAAAAGGTGCACGGCCTGGTGAATTCGAGGTGGTCTGTCTGGTCCAAAATACGGATGGTCACAGGTATTACAGAGCCGTCCAGATATTTGTTCGCTAGCTGCCGAAGTTTGCGTAGGCGAGGAATCAAATTTACGTTACATTGTTGATGAAGAGCCGCAAAAACAAGTAGCCGTGGAATGCGCCACTCTCAATTCGGAGGGAAGCGTGATCAAGTCGTGCTTCGAGATGCCATTTCGATATGCAGCCGTTAACCAAATTCGAGCGAAGGGTCGCACGATGTAGAACTGGCAGAGTTCTCGGCCTGCCGTGTCGACCACCGTGTGCGAACATGTGCTTAAAAAGAACATTCGGCTGGCTGGCTGCTGTGAACCAGTCAAATAGTCGGTGAATGCTCCGAGGAACACACTTGCCCGTCTGTCAGGCCGACCCGAGTAAATACACAAGCCAAAGCTTCCATTGCCAGTGATTCTGAAATATGTCAGAGATAGCGCTTGCAAACATACCACTTACCTCTGTCATGGAATTCGTTCTCGTTCTCAGCCTGAGCGCGACTAGCAGGTGCGGGTTACCCAACCTTTCACGGAAAAGTAACAATACATACTGAGCTTGCCAGAGATAGAGCAGGTGACATGATCATGATGAAATATGACCGAGGTCCGAGGGTAAAAAAGACGAATCTCAGCCATACCTTCGTCATTACGTTCACCATGTAATGGCGTTCGAACGTTCTTGAAACAACTCTGGAGCCTGAGTTGCAATGTAAAAGGAACAGGATGAACAAGACCTATACAAGGTTGCACGGTACAGTCTATACGTCACCATGAATTTAAACTGTTCTCAAATAGCCTACGCATCTTTTCTCAATCTGGTAAGCACCGCGACAACACGACCAAGGTTGTGGTGAGTAACGTCAGGACGACATAAACCAAACTACCGCCAAGGACATTGTATTGCTTAGAAACGGCGAATAAGGAGGACGCCAATGCTGGACCAATCGCACGCGCGGCGGATATAAGACTCTGGCTGACCCCATTCACCGAGCCCAGTGAATGCTTGTTAGGAGCCGCTCTTGTCACAAATATGAAGATGGCAGCTACACGACGATGAGACGGACCATCTACCGGAGGGGAAATTTGCGCACCATAGGACAAATCCACAAAAACCATGAATAAGAGTTGGAGAACGACAAGACCCCATATGATTGGCCCGACTTTGCCCTGTGCTGTAACAATGGCACTCATGATTGGGAAAAGTAAGATCAGTGGATAGAACCAGAGAACAGCTAAACAAAACACTTTTTTCACTCCGATTCGGTTTATGATCCTTGCGGCGAGTAATGCCTGTACACCGCCATTCACTAGACCAAATGCTGCCAAGAATGTGCCAATGGCAGCTGGTGAAAATCCTAAGCCTCCGATTTCGATCGGTGACGAATAAAATAAGGGCAGAAGAACATAGAAACTGATTTCCACGAGGCCCAATGCTCCGTAGTTAGCGACGGGTACCATCACAGTGTAGGTTTTCAAGAGGGTTGACATCGGAATGGGCAGTGTGTCATCGTCTGCTTGTGGATTATCGGGATGATTTTTGATTGAAGCAATATCTGATTGAAGGCTTTTTCCCGTTCTCGACGGCAGTGACTGAGAACGTACATGAATAACAGCAGCTAAATGCTTTGATTCCTTACCTCCTTCAAAAATATCACGCAGATCAGAAAAGTTGACAACGTGAAACACCCAGAGACAAGGCTTGGAAGAAAGTACGGGTACATTGCCCAGAATTTAGCCTGAAAGATGTGTGGCCATTGCTCTTGAGGCTTCGCGAGTGCACCACCATACAGAGGACTGCAGAATTACACCAACCTGAGATCAATAAACATATCAAAATGCCTAAACGCACGCGATCGTAAACCCGACGCTAAAAACTGGTGACACTAAGGCAAGAACCTGAGCCATACTCGTGTGATCGGTCAAGTCGCCGAGCATACTCTTCATCACTCCGACATTGCCATTGAGGACACCAGCGATACATCGACTTTGAACTCCTTTCAATCGAAATTCGGACAATGAGTAAACCTCACTTGCCTGATGATGAGCATACCCAGAGTCCGCGACAGGCCAAAAGCAAGGTTTGATGCACTGAGGCCGACAAGGCCGATTAAAATGACGGGACGACGACCAATAAAATCGGACAATCGGTTCCATTGCCACGATGTGAGCGCTTGCGTGACAAAAAAGAGAGATTCCTGCACCAGAGTGAGCATCACAGTATTTCTCCAATCTCTGTACACATACAATGAGACCTGCATAATAACCAACTCTGCGAGCATCTCCTCCAGTGACGTCGAGCTCGTTAATCAGCTTGTTTTAAAGATACAAAAGAATGAGTATCACATATGTCAAATACGGGAACAACTCAGACCAACCTGATTGATGAAAGGAAATATGTATGCAGACGAGACAGGTTCCGCGATCAAGGCGGTAAACACGAGACCAATCTGATTCCATGGCAGAGGTGTCTTGGGTTTCGCCTGGAGGAGCGGGGTCTCCTCATCAAGGTGCCTGTCGTCGTTCACCATAGTCACGATAGGAAGCTGAGAATAGAGTGCCAGATAATAGCTTTACTACTACAGTGAGATTGAGATGCCAAAATAACGAATTGAACATCCTTTGAGGGTAAGAAGGGCCTTTTAGGCCGAGTTTAGAAACATCTGTAATCCGAGTTTGCCGCATACTTGGGTCAGCCTCCGCAAGCCGGAGATAAAAATCAGAAATGAATGACGAGAGGCCGCCCAGTAAAATATGAAGAACACTTGACGGCAGTGACTAACTTGAATGGTCTAAGATTCTCGGAGCCGCCAACTTCAAGTATTACCTTATTTGACACCGTGACGATGTCATGTCACGCGTGTTTGGTCTGCCTCGGATGCCATACACTGATACAGTTTTATTGGAACTCCCAAGTTGGTTCGCAGTGGTTCAAAACCCATACCCCATACCCCATATCCTGGGGGTTCTCCCGACAGGTATGGGTTAGGAGGGGGTCGACTGGTAGTGGCTAACTGACCCCTCGTTTGATTCCCTGGCAAGTGAATCGTTCCTCGCTTCGGCTATGTCTACTCGAGCCTCACCACTCGTCTGACATTTCCTGCCTTCGTTTGTCCCTCCGGTTCTGTCACTCATCCCCTGCTCTCGTAGTATGTCGTTCAAGGAGCCTGAACATTCGCCTACCGTCCCCACAGTCCCCCCTACCACTTTTTCAGTGCCCTACCACTCGTTTAGCGCCAGTACCAGTTCACAGCTTGAATTCGCGCGCATCGCTGTCTCTATGAAACTACCAGTGAGGTTCAGCACCTTACGAGCCACGAGGGTTCAATCTAACCGTGGAAGCTACTGACCACTGCGCCTCAGAGAAACTATTACGTCTTTAGGCTTGGAGTTCCTGGACACTCGTTCAGATCTGTATGTCGCTCGGCTTGATTGGTGGCGGTTGCGAGTGCGAGCTGGTGTTCACTACAATCATGTGCGTACCGATGCCTCGAATTGTTCCCATCCTCGTCGAAGACGGCCGTTTGGAGGGTACCCGTTACCCGGATAACTTTCATCGTTTGTTGTCTTTAGCGGTTGTCGCAGAAAACATCACTATGGTTTCTGTACGCCCTGACCCTTCGCTGTCAAGTAAATTCATCTGCGACTAGGGACGTATGTATCCTGGCCACTTCCTGGTTACTCATTGAATAACAAAGCAGTGCCCCTGCAGAACCACTTTCATTGCGTCATGTCCTCTCCGACCGTGTAATTCAGCATGTCCGAGTCTTTTCCGACTTCGCTCGGAGTCTTTCAGTACCAGCCGGACCGGCAGGGCGCTGGGTCCGGTCGGTGTTGGGAGTGGCTGAGATCCTGAATCAGTGTTCGAGTAGTATTCGACAGGCCAGAGTACCCTTGCTGCAAGCCATTAGCGGCTTGCTCATGACCTCGCCTCCTGTTCTGCGCGGTCACTGCCGCGGTGTCAAGAAGGCAAGCACTAGACCAATATCATGTTCACTCACGGTTTGGTATACCTGGCAGTTATTTGCCTGCCCTGGAGCATGTTACGGTATGCAGTTCGATTGACTACTATGTGAGCAAACGTCTACTGAGTTGCTGGGGATTGGAATGATGGCTGACGCTGGAGGGGATATCTTGCTCTTGACGCACATCATAACTGACGCTGGCAACATCTGTGGCGTCTGCCCTTGACAAGTAGAAACGGAAAAGAGCTTTTTGTTCTCCTCCTCCATGATAGCTATACCATCGAAAGTTAATGTATTCCAAGGCATCATGATTAGACAGAGTCATACCATACATTGCACCCCGAAGCTAAAAACCCGCATTCTTCCATAGTACAGTAGGATTGCTCATAATGCATACGGTTGGGACTCGAAAAAACTCACGCATTATGAGAATTTTGCATATTTTGGCTGGAGGAAAACCGAGTCCACCTCCCAAAACCTATGCATTACGAGTAAGTCTACTGTAGCTTTCGTGTCGTGTCGCATTCCGAGATGGGGCTACAGAAAAAATAGGATCAAGTTATATTTCGAATGAGAGGCTCTGCTAGTATTAGAGGGCTGGTTATCCTACTCCTCATCTCTCAAATCCGGCAAGCGTCGCGCCAAGACTGGCGAATAGTGTTAGAATTACATAAACCAAGTTGCCGCCCAGCATATTGTATTGTTTGGACATGGCGAATAATGAGGTTGCCAATGCTGGACCAACCGCACGTGCGATCGATGTCATACTCTGGCTGATCCAATTCACCGAACCCAGACATCGTTTGTTAGGGGCCGCTCTCGTAACAGACATGGAGATGACACCTACAGGACAAAGGTGAGATGATCCATCATTCCAAAGACTGGACATATATACAGTAGGCCAGGTCCACGAAGATCATAAGGATGAGTTGGATAACGAGAAGGACTCAAGTGCCAGTCGGTCCGACCTTGCCTTGCGCTGTAACAATAGTACTCATGAGGGGAAAGTAGAATAAAGGGGTAAAACCAGAAGACAACCCAGCAAAATACTTTCTTTGCACCAACCCATTCTATGAGCCTTGCGGCGAAGAATGCCTGTGCAGTGCTGTTTACGATACCAAATATTGCTAGGCATGCACCGATAGTGACTGGAGAAAAGCCCAGGCCGCCGATCTCGATGGGTGATGAGTAAAACAAGGGAAGAAGGACGCAGAAGCCGATGTCTACAAGTGCCAATATTACGTTGTTGGCGATGGATATCATAACGGAATAGGTTTTCATGAGCACCAACATTGGAACAAGTAGCGAGTCATTGTCCACTGTTGGATAATCTGTATTCTCGTCTGAGGAACACTCTAATTGAGGTGCTGCGACTGCTTACGAAGGTAGCGACTAAGATGGTGATTATCGATGAGTTCAGACACATTGACTCGGGTAGTGTACCTCCTTCATGAGCATCGCACAGACCAGAAAGGTCAACAATATGAAACACCCTGACTCGAGATTCGGGAAGAAGTACGGATACGTTGCCTAAAATTTACCCTGAAAGATGTGCGGCCATCGTTCTTGCGGCTTCGCGAGCGCACCGCCGTATAATAGACCACAAAGCAGCCTGAGTTACAGAAATTCAAGCGCCAGCGAGGATGGCGAAACGCACGCTATGGCAAAAAATGGGTGGTATCAAGGCAAAAACCTGTCCATATCACTGTGGCCGGTTAGATCACCGAGCATACTCTTCATCACCCCGACATTCCCATTGAGGAGACCCGTAATACATCGACTTAGATGTCCGTTTAATCGACTTTCGCGCAAGGAATCGACCATATGTACCTGATGATGAGCGTTCCCAGTGTTCGCGATAAGCCAAATGAGAGATTTGAATCGCTGAGACCCAGAAGACCAATTAAAATGAGGGGACGACGACCAATAAAATCAGATAACCGGCTCCATTGCCAGGTTATCAATGCCTGTGTAACGAAGAAGAGGGATTCCTACGCAGAGATGTACAGAGTGGTATCTCTGCGAGGGTAAGTGCACGTACGATGAGACCAGCATAATAACTAATTTTACGATCGTCTCCTCCCGTGACGCCGAGCTCGCCAATAAGCTGTTTTATGGGACAAATGGACCACCCACCAATTGCGTGTTATACATAGAAGGGTGCGATAACAGAGGTTAGCCCACCTGATTTACGAAAGGAAAGATATACAGATGAGATTAATTTGTGTCTATGGCAAAGGTGTCTTGGACTTTGTCTGGAGAAGTGCACTCCGGAGAAAGTCGAATGTGACCGTGCGACCGACGTTCGTGGATCGTGGCTTTTCTATAGGCCAACCGCTGGCAAGTGGCGGGTGGCCGTGCCAGGGCACTGGAATGGTGGCTAGTATTTTTACGGGAGTGACTCACACAGGTCAATATTATCGTCAACGTGCACTGCTCGATGACGGCTCTCTTTCAGATACTCGCCACAGAGTGGCTCATTCTGTACTAGAGCAGCTCGCTGCATCCTGAGCTGTTTCTATGGGCAATGTGACTCCATCCTTTCTCACGCTTCCCTTCTCGTCCAATGAGACAGAGCGAGCTGAAAGGGTCCCGATGACTTTGACCCCGCTGAACCAAACATGGAACATTACAGTTTGTCGTTGTCGACCCCACCCTGCGGTACTTCTTCCTTTCAGAAACTCAGTTTGATGTCAGGAGCTTCTGGGCGTCCTACAGATACCAATGGTCCCATTCTGCTCCTTCGACTCAGGGATCTTATGCGTACCAATTCGGGGGTGTATCGCACTGCTCCGGAAGCTTTATCTCCTCCCGCTCAAAATCATGACTCTGGATCTAGATGATACAGATGATTGCACGGACTTTATCCACGAACTCTGCGGACAGGCAACGCAGTTTGCTGTGTAGGCTCGGAAGTCTGACGATACACTTGCTATTCTGCAACGGTGAATGTATCGAGATACTATATACCGAGCTCGAGAACGTCACATCTCCTACTCTGGCGAACATATCGTGCTGGATGCACTTGGAACGCCTAATAGGTTGACTGGACGAATACCCAGCTAAACATCACCCATGTTTCTGAGGAAGCCCTTCGCAAAGTGGCTCAGACGAGAATGCATGTCAGAGGGCCATGTTTGGCAATCGATCAACGTGGGGACTACTACCACCTACTAGCTGACATGTCCTGGCGTATTTTGACTCGAAACCTTTCAACGCTGCCAAGAGCCACGATATTCCAGAAGAATGATCGAGCCCAAAAGCTACTCTCATGTTCTAGTGCTGTATCTCCACATGGTTGTCATCGTGAAGAATGTAAGTAATCTGCCACCATCGCATACGGTCGTTCGTTCCTGGGGTCAGATCATTCCTGTTCCTGTTATTGACCTCGCCTCATCCCCACAAGGAGCTCAGTATGTTCCATCTCAAGGGTCGTGACACCATTGATTTCCTCCGTAATCTTCCTCCTTTACTCCGTGAACTTGTTGAAGAAATGATTCATGGAAGTCCCGGCGGTGATCCAAATTGGCCCCCCTATCTGCCTTGCGGTGCAGTTCTACTGTACATGCTCCCTTGCGTACTTCGCCAGCGAAGCCGGCCGTTCCCGAGTAAAGGGAGCAGCCCTTGTAGCCTGTCCACCAACCCTTCTTAGCTGCGCTGTGTGGAATCCGACGCCCTAAGTTGGGTGGGCAATTGACTGCTCGCGGCCGTCGGGAGCAAATGGTTGACAGCACTGTAAACTAGTAGACGAGGTCGATTTTGTGGCTTTTATTCATCAGTCATGAGCTCATCTGGCTCCAAGAATTCATCCGGCAGACCCCCTGCAAAGATCCTTACAGATCATTTCAATGCACTCGAGCGTACCGTAAGAATCTAGCGACGCGGGGGAAGTAGGGTCTGGTAGACCTTACATGCATATGGTCTTTTTTTGGTTTTAGTGGCCTTGATGTTGTTTCACTTGCTCCTCGCGAAATATAACCTAATTCCATGAAGATCGCACGTAAGATGTAATACAAGTCACTGTTTCACAATGTGTGTGCCACGTAGCTCATATATCGATCGAAACTGGAACCGACGTATTCAACGCGGGATTAATAACCTCGTCGTCAGGGTTTCGTACCGGCACTGTGGGTCGGAAACTACGACCCAGTCGCACCCTCAGCACTGTGATTCTCTTCTGCGGGTCCTGGAGGTATCTGAAAGAATATGAACCATGCCTGTCACAATTGCCAACATCGCAAAAGCGGTGGGTAGTAGTGCTGCGGAACGTCTGTAGCACCCCCAAGTCCGTCCCATGCCCCCACCCTTTCTGCCGCATTCTGCCAACAACACTATTCTTACCGCCTTACTCGTACAAACCATCAACATACTCGTATCCATGTCAACGCCAAAACTCGTCACGGAGCGAGCACTCCCTCGCCATTTCGAACTGTTCGTCCGTCCTACAGACGAGCATGCGTTTGCCCCCGTCATGCTGTCCGATGTCAATAACAGTACCCTTAGAATGCTCTAGCTCCCGGTTCACGTGTTCATCGATGGCCGAATAGCCCAAGCTGCTGACTGCTTCCCCGATGGCGCTCCGCAGTTCCTGGCTTCTTTCCCCAATCCCACCGGCAAATACCAGTGCATCAACCCTGCCACGAAGGGACAGGTGATACGCACCAACGTAATGTAACACGCGATCGAGCACAATGTGAAACGCAAGGGTGAAAGGGTTCCCTGTCACTACTGATGGTGGTGTGATGAGGTCGGCATTCTGGGTGATTTCCCTGAAATCGGTGGTTCCTGTTAATGCCTTCCAACCTGCTTGACTATTAAGAATTTCCTCTGCCTGAATTATTGTCAGTGCGTGAAGGCATGAGAATGCGAGATGCAGACCCTCGTAATGTGTATTTCTTTGGTGGTCGCTGAGTCGTAACTCAGTCGCCTAAGAGGATCGCTCGTGTAGTGGAAAACGAGACTAGGATCAATGTCTCCTGCTCTCGTGGCACCGGGTAATCCACTCAAAGGAGTAAGACCCATGGATGTATCGACGGATTTTCCACCCCGAATCGCGCATACAGATGCCCCAGAGCCGAGATGTAGGGCGATGATATTCAATTGATCTTCGCGCTACAGAGCATCAACGCGAGCGCTTTAAACCAGTAGAAGGGGTCAACCTTTTGCAAATGATCAGCAACCGTGCGACTGATGAAGGCGTCTAGTTGTCATGAGCACAGAGAGGACATCGCCTGATGGACACTTACAGCTCAAACCGTGGAAACCATACTTCCTCAGACCACGTTCTAGGGCAACTTTCTGGTCGATAGCATAAGTCGAGACATGGGGAGGGATATCCTTGTGAAATGCAGTATCGAAAAATGCAACTGAGAGTGCATGTGGCAATGCCTTCAGGCACGCATTCATGACGGACAACGCAGCAGCATTGTGCCTGCTCAGAGGGCAGCTTCACCAGGGTGATGCGAGAAAAGTTGAAATAAACCCACAGAGGAGCGAGGTCAGATAATGTCTCGATGTGGTGGTAAGACTCCTCTGAGATAACCGTAGGCTCCGTGTAATCGCCGCCGTGCACAACGCGGTGGCATATATGCTTGACCTCCTCGCGGTCGATGCTTACTTCTGCCTTAAGATGGTCCAGAAAGTAAATGAATGCAGACTCGTGGTCACGGATTGAGGGCTCGGAATGGCTGGCCGCTTGACCTGAGTCGACGAGTTGAAAAGAGAACTTGGCTGGAGGGGACGAGATAGACGAGATGTTGGACGTCAAGAAAAGGTGTGGGGTCTTTGGGTCTTCTGGTACCCGCCGATAGAGTGAGATTTTGAGCGATGACGAGCCCGTATTCACGGCGAGCACGAGGGACATTTCGAGCACGCCGACAAACACCGAACACCCGTATCCAACTGTATGATCCCCTAAGCTTATGGACACGTGACCCAGCAAACTTGAAACGAGCGGGATGAGCTTTTATGCTCCCTTCTCCCGTCGACTTCTTCGAACTTGGGCCATCGAGGCAATTAGTTACCCAAGTTATTTGTCAACATGGATGGCCAACATGAAATACACATCGTGACATCATCAGAAACATGGCGGGCATCCTTTGGAGTGAGCAAATAAGTGGTCCCGTCGAAGGCCACGCAAATGCAATAAAGGTTAAAGCGCTCCAATCAGACCCGCACATATCGGAACCGGACTATCCTCGAAAAAAGCAACTTCAGAATGGGCCAACGGGAAGATAACGTTTAAATAGAATTTCGAGCGTATACATCCACCTTCAAAAATATGAACTTAACTTGGCTTGCACAGGACGGTTTACCTTTGGTAAAAACCATTGATAAGCATCTAATGAGACAATTGACTGATCCGGAAAGGCTGCCTCGAGTGGGAAACCAAGAGCGCTTGTCCGCTATGACGCATGCCGGAATGAATCAGGGTCGCGAGGCTCATTTTTGAAATACACCTGGGGTAGCCGGGCGTACTCACCCGACGCGGGAACGCCAAAAGATAGGCTAGAAACATAGAGATCCCGAATCGCCTCGTGTCAAGAGGGGACAATAAAAAAGGTGCTACATGACGGAATTGGTCGAGGAGAAGTCGACGGCGTTTTCCAGCACAGCGGAAAGATTTTAACTGCGAATCCGGAAGTAGCAGGTAAGGCCCAGCAATCACTATATCTGACCCCTGATCACGCACCGATCTCTGCCTACGTCTGGAAGGACGATATTGTGGCGGTTCCGCGACGATGCCCACGACCGGCATTGTTATTGCGGACACCACGTTGACGGCGCTTACAACCACCTTCCTCCCATTTCAGTGAGTGTGGAACGGACTGTACTCTTGACCACACTCATGGACCAGGGATATCCCTACTTGTGATCCCGGCAGAAACCAACGCGTAACTGTGTCCGATACACAAACAACGCACCACTTTTTTGTACAGAGCAAGTTGCCCAGTATGGCTTTCGTCCGTAGAACATCGGAGATCCTGTCAATGGGAGAAGTTTGTCAGGTGGGGGAGCGCTCCGGTGCGCTTCGAAGACGGTGGTTGGATCTGGGCCAAGAGAACCCACCGGTGCACGAGAACCCATTAGTGCCACCGAGTAGTAGGCCCGAGGAGAGCGCAGACGAGAACGACAAGCACCCCGCCGCCATCGCGGCGGCCAGAGTGGAAATTTGAACCAACGGGCCGAGAAGTTCATCTAGAATTCAGAGCGGCATCATGACTGACCGACGTCAGATTGGGTGAAACGGTGTTGGAATCGGTTGGATCTCACGTCGTTAGTCACTGCAAACGTATGTCCAAATGCGACTCATGCTAACGTGGCCGCTTCAAGGACCATTCGGACGCGCGAAGTTCTGCTTGCAACTGGGCCACCGGCGAAAAAGGGAAGCTCAGGGTCATTCCTACGCTCCCGCTCCAATGTTTCGCGTATCGGAGGGCAGGCGGCCCGTTGCAGGGTCTTGGTATCAGCAACGTAATCGCTATGCTATTGCCACGTTGACGTCCTCGAAGAAACGTGCCACGACCTATGATGGTCCCGCCGGAAAAGCGGAACCCCACACCCTAAGCCTCATGCGAGCGAATGACCCTGCTCATCCCCAGACTCTCCAGAGCGTCCACCCTGAGATGAACACAAGTGACCCGTTTGGGGTCCGATCGTTCGGGTGCCGAGATTTTGACGGTGAGAGCGGACGAGTGACAGATCATGACTTGGCGTTGGGAATATCTCAGCACATGATCTTTGTATCTCGAGCGCTTCTATCTTGGTGTAAGTCGACATCTAACCGGAGGAATCTTTCCATGATGCGATTCTTCGCTCCGGTCCCGGTCCCGGTGTTGAAGAGGGTCACGATGGCATCCTCGTCGGACCTGATATTGTCTTCCGTTATGAACGTTCTCAACCCTGTTTCCAAACAGAGACACTCCCATTGGCCGTTCGCATGCGTTCAGTGGTAAACACAAGGAGATGATCATGATCTTCGAGTCTCAGGGTACCTGACAGCGACCCTGATTCATCTATCTGTGCATGCCATTCATTCAAGCCCGATTGTTCAGGGACATTTATGGGCAGATCTACTTTTGAATCTACCTCTCGCCAATACAGTAATCACGACAGGGACGGATAGAAGTTCGCCTGCGTTGACGAATGACAATGAGTCTCCCCCAAATGGCGGAATTACCTCGAAGACTGTGGTACCAGGCGCAGCCGGATCTTGAGGCTGCGCAGTCAACAACTGTTTCAGCAGTATATCAGATACATAATAGTCCGAGAGTAAAACCTGTGCCCATCGAGCAACGAGTGCCCCATTTTCATCAATATATATATTCAGGGGAAGTTTTTCTCAGCATTCGGTCCCAGCATAAAATTAGAACATAACAGGTTCCACGCCATCGAGGGAAACTCGCTAGAAGTACAGTGTCACGAAATACATAGAAAAAGGAAGTATAAAATAAATAACTAGATGCTGTACACTAATCCAGTGTGAACACAATCCATCCGTGTTGTCGCAATATCATCTGCTCAAAGCCCGTGGAGATAAGACTACAGGGAGCTTGCCCTTCGTCGCCACAAAATAATCTTTTAGATCACGATCCCAGGATTCAGGGTCATATCCATGCACAAATCGGAAATCCAAACGCTGCATCATCATACAGACGACAGTGCGCATCTCTTGATATGCAAGATTTTTGCCGACACAGTTGGCGGGTCCAAAGGAGAAAGGGATGAAAGCCGCCGGATTATGCCTGAAAGGAGTCTTGTCTGGGTCCTGGTATCCCAAGGCTTTTCTTTCATCTACAGACAGCCATCGCTCAGGCCAGAAAGTGTTGGGCATGGGAGAGAAGTAACGAGGATCGCGATGGAGAGAGTAACAATGAACGAAAGCATTTGTTCCCTCTGGCACGAGGCTAGACATCGAAGAATGAGAATTATGTGCATAAAAATGGCACGCTACTTACCAAGACCCCACTAGTTTTCCGCCACTGCTCTTAGTTGCCCCACGCTGGCTTCCACTGAGAACGGGCGGGAACAATCGAAGGGTCTCGTTACTGGAACAATGTCATGTTAACAAAGTTCAGCACCACGAGGAGGCGAAACAGCCCACATTACGGCATTGAGATACTTCATCTGCGGGTGGTGTGCAGTGGACAATGCATCTTCGCCGGGAGGGTAATAGCGGTCAACTTCCGCTTGGAGTCTGCGGTAAGCAGTCGGGTGGCTTAGTAGTGCCCAGAATAAACTAGAAAGCGTCGTTGCGGTGGTGTCTGATCCTGCCACTATAGCGAGAACACCGTCGGATGCAACCTCGGCAAATGTGGGAGGAGAGCGTTCAACCCCCGCTTCATCGATCTAAGATACCATAGATACGGTCAGTTTCAAACCCAGAGTATGTGGCCGCAGGATTACTTACCAGGTGGTGGAATAAGTCTTTGGACTGAGATCCTTGGGAGCGCCGAAGCAAGGCACGTTCCTGACAGAACGCACGGAATTTCTTCAGGGCTTCACCGATCCCCGGTAGTCTGACATAGTACTCTCCTAACCAGGGGACATGGGTTAGGATCAAAGCGAGTCTGAAAGTTGGTTCGTTACTCGAATCGCTGGTTCGATCGATGGACTTACGGGAGACCACTTTCTAAGAGGTGCCAAGTATTGTCCTTATCGCCATCACGCAGCATATCTGAGCCACCACCAAAGCTGTACAACACGTTGAGATGGGAACGGTGCTGGCGGAGAGGACCGACTTACGCCATATCACTCATAAAGTCGAACCTATACTCGTCGAATTAGGTTGCAACCGGAGAGAAGAGTGAGAAAGCTCACGTAAAGTGACTAATCCATTCTGCCAGATTGACGGGCTGCTGTTGCTCTTCGAGCGCGGTCACGAGCTGAAGAATTCTTTTGCCGAGAATTCCTTCGTAGCCTTTGAGTGCAGCAGAACTAAAGCCCCTGGTCCACGGCTTCCGGCGGCGCGCGTGCTCCGCGGGATCGCGTAAGGATATCAGTGCTCTGATGGTCGTCTGCTCAGCCATGCGACCGTCCCAATCTGTGGCAGGTAAGTTCCGGTGCTCTACGAGACGAGAAAAGTGACCGTACGTGGTCCCTTTGGGAGACCGAAGTATCCCATCAGTGGTGAAATAGCATCCACGTTGCGGAACGACAACTCGTTGGGACCTAGCATTTGCATGGTCAGATGATGTGCAAGGACGGTGTAGCAGAACATCTTACCGATTCTTACCACGTCGCCGTACTTTTGGTGCAACTCGTAATAGTATTTGTGTTGTTTCCCGTCTGAGGACACCCAAGCCATCCAAAACTTGGAGATGCGGCACAGGATGGGCCCCGGATACTTGGCCAGGGGATGGAGGGGCGAAAGTCGGTAAGTAACCACGGAGACGAGGATAGTCGAGTAATAGAGCAAGAAGGTGCATGCCACAACGCGAATGACGGAGGGGAAGCTAAACAGGAGCACGCGAGACAAGACGGCCGGAACGACAAGGAGGAGGGCAGCATGAGAGAAGAGGTTGGCGGGCTCGAAACGATTGAAGACGAGATGGCAAGCCTTGGAGACACGTCAGAAATATGGACGGAGAGAGAAGAAATGTGCCCACAATGCCGGCAGCCACGATGAGCACGGAGGCGTCCTTGGTGGAAAGAGGATGCATGACTGTCTGTCGGTTCGACGGGGAGAGAAACTGAGGCAGGAGACTTTATAAATGCCACCGCAGAGACGCTCACGGATTCGGAAGCCGGAAGTAAGGCAGGATCGACTTTCCGACAATCTAGCACCGTGAAGCTGACAGGGACCAGACAAGGAAGTTTTTGACTCGTGAGCCAGGCCAAGCAAGGGAGATCTGGGAGTGGAGATCGGATGTCCTGAGACATCGGCCGGGGAAGCGCATGGCTACGCAAGGTGGGAGGTGTTCTAGAAGCGGGGGTATCGAGTGCGGAGCGACCGTGTTGAGCGCCATGACAAAGAAAGAGGGAAATATCGGCTAGGTGGAACAGTATTAGGCAAGCGAAGCCGCGGTGACGGTAACACAAGTGCCGAGCTGAATGCAAACTCGACCTGAGTGATGTCCGTGGACTTAAGTTAATGGACAGGAGAGGAAGGACCTCGTGTGCATGTGGCACCGAAAGCGGTGTCGGAACAATGCCAACTTGAGTGGACCCATCGTATGGCGAAAATGTGCGAGGATATAATGAATCATGATACGAAGATGGTAGCTGATCACAGTCGTGGTCGCGGTCACGAATGGCCCATGACAAGCCCTCGATATACGACACATACCAAAACGGGACTTGCCTTATGGAGCTGTCAGGGATATGCCGTATCGCGGCAGATTATCGGCCCTTATGTACTCAATCAACATATGCATATGTGTGATGCCTACGACGGCGGCGATGGCGCGATGGGCTGCTTGTCAAAATGACCGCACATGCGGTCTACATGTTAGCCGCCGGCTCATAATCACCTGAACAAGTGTCAAGCACTGGAACCGAGCACCACCAACCCGTCTCAAGCCATGTCCGTCCCTCTGCCAGCTCCTCCGGCTCAACTTCGTTCCACCAAAGGCACCCTCGCCCGCCGGCCACAACAGGAGCGTGAATTCGTCCATGGCTGTCTTTGTTCTGTCGGCGAAATAAAGGTCACAGGACGAGCAAGAGGCCGCCACAATCAATTTTTATTTATGATAATTTCCCAAACCCTACGCAGCGCCGTACTGCTCGAATCACGATCACTCTACGGCATCACCGCTTGCGAGCGCAAGGCTGCTATCTTCACGTACAGCTATGCAAGGCGCAGGGGACGTGCCAGATGCATCAACGACAGAGCAAGGCTCCATCGCACGTTCAAAACCCTGGTTTCGGGTCCGAGGTCTTGATGGCTATAAAAACACACTAGTGCCAATCTGAACTCGAGTAGAACAAACCTGAGACACCCGAGAAAAGGAACAAATCGGAATGTCCGAAAATCTAAAGAGATTATAATTTTAAGACGGGCGCGCGACTTGCGTACCATTCAGGCGACGAGGTATCGCCGAGGGCAAGCCTCGGCGCACTTACATATCGCTGGGGCTCGAGAATAACTTTACGCAAGGGAAAAATGGAAGCCAGTCATAAAGTTTGAACGCCTAGAACTGCCTCCTCTCGGGACTTCGAAGAATGCAGACTGGCTGAGTAATTTGACCCCATATGAACAGGTGGCTGGTATACATGAATACTTGCAGTTTTTACTCACATGGAAACGCGCTTTGTAGCCGATGGACTGTCCGATAAATTCCCCTGGGTTGGTTACCCCCACTGATATGAGATAGGGACCTAGTCGGAAGCGGCCAGACCGCCTCATTTTTGAATGAAAAATCACCAAGTGTGGTGAAGTGAATAGTCTCTGCCGTATTTCACAGGAAGTCCGATCGATAACCGTGATCGCCGTGTCACTCATTTGCCGTATTTCGCCGCAGGTTGAACCTTGTGTTACACCAAGCTGAGGACATGGGATTGAACGAACAGTGAGCAGGAGCACCTCTGCCACGATGACGCTTGGCATATAGAGGAAACCCTGTTGTCAAGCGTTCGACCTGAGCCCGGCCAAGGACAAGTCACGAGTTCGCAATCGCATTGTCTGCGATTCCCCTGAGCTCGTGGAATATGCAGGTTGGCGACAAAGAGTCGAGAATACCGCTATTAGATTGCTGCACTTCTCAAGTAACGTGACTGTCCAGTTTCTCTAGTATGTCAGCACACGGCACTTCAATCACCGTGAATCCGCGGAGAACACAAGGTTACGCTTGTTCCCGTGCCGCTTGACAAGCAGAATTACCAAGATGTCGTTCAAATTAGTGGTCAGCAATCGAGGCGGAGGGATCGGAGAGCTTAGATCGAGTGCCCTCCATCAGATGGCTGCCTTGAAGGGAATAGTACAAACCTTGCGATCGGAACTACACACGGTGGTGGCACAAGTGGGGTACGGCCATTGCCATCAGTCGATGACAACAACGAGCGGGCCAGCCACGAACCCTAAATTAACGGATATGGTTAAAAGCCCTAAAGCATTTCCCGATTGACACGACCTCGTGTCGGGAGATCTGGACAAGAAGCACCTCTATGGTGAACCAATACGCACGGCCGCTGTGATTAGCCGTTCAAGTTGCGCCCAGACGATTTTCGCCTGGATACGTGGTGTTGTAAGATGGCAAGGACAGGCATGAGAAGCAGGGTGGGCGCAGGACGAGCTGATCGATAAGCCAGAAGATGGGTCAGCACCGTCGAGGTCGGAAATGCATGCGGGCGAGTCCGTCAGGACCCAAGCACGCCGGCAGTGCATTGGCAAGACTCACCCGGGAGACGGTGGGTGGACGGGAGCAGGACTCAAACTCCGCGGTCGGGTGGTGCGGTATCGGGTTATGTCATCCGTCATGTGGGCCCATCTTCGCACGGGTTCCCCACACTGGTCTCCTCGCAACCGTCATGTTCTGCGCTGTCCGCCTCCTCCCCCGTCTTGCCCACATAAGATCCTTCCACTCCCCCTTTGCCGCGCTCAACGCCACCAGCCACTTGCCCTCTTCCACCGCCACACCCGTATACGAGAAACAGCACGATGCCTCTCCAGAGCCACATCTATCATCCTCAGGAACGCGCACATACGTCGTCTCAGAACCCGACCCATCCGATACCCCTTACCAGGTTCCCTCTGGCGCTTATCCCGCCTCCGCGTCCTATCTCACACGCGCACCTATCACCGAGGGATCACAAACCTCTACCAGCTCCTCCGTGCCCCATCCGTACAATCCGCATACAGCGCTCCATAAAGAAGTTGGCGTCGGGCAGAGTGCGGGAGTAAGGAACGCCGCGGCTCCTGGAGGGACGGGCCGTACGGCGGGCGGAATCGGTCACAGGGATGCGCCGAGCACCAAACCGGGTCAGTTCTAGCTAGGAATTGGTGAAAATAACCGGGGTTGGACGTGGGTGGAATGTTTATCCCGCAGCCGTCTGGATATTGCCGGCGTTTGTTTTCGCTTGTCCCGGTGTACGATTAGGCAGACATGAACCTATCAGGATTCCTGGCTATCGCGCTTTTGTTTTCTACCTTTTCGCCTTCACCTGCTGTCATTTGCGACATGTACTTTTTATCCTCCACAATGCAGCCTGTACTTTGCTTTCTAGACCGAGTCGGACCAGGAAACGAATAAAAGCTCGATTATCTTCCGAACGATGCGGAGGCTACTCTACCATCCGATTGCACTTCGAAAGCAGCATAAAGTAGAGACATACGCAATACAGGTATAGACAAAGAATCAACTCCATTTTCCGGCATGGATCGTACGGAACGGAGTTGGGAATACGCAGAGGGCAGTGCAAGGTAACGACAGTCAAGGGTATGGGTGGGTTGAGGATATCGTCGACCTGCGAGAGAAAACGACATGGTTCCCGTGATCAAGTTCAGCAAGGTAGATGAGCATGTATAATAGCAATAGGAAGATAGATCGTGCGCTTGTCGTTGAGTACCTCGTGCTACCGGCGTCACGGTCAGTCGAGCAAACAACGAGCTTGCACACACTAGACTCACCAGAGTCCCAAAAGGAATGGTGCGACCTGCGCACGCCAACCAACCGATGGATCAACCAGAAGGAATCATGCCCTGCAGCAAAACAAGCTGGAAAAGAACCCTCTTTTCTTGGGGTGCCGGTCGTCCTCTGGATCATCAACCCCGCGCAACTGGCTACTCTCAAACACGGCCATGCGTGCAGGTGTGCCATCACGAAGGACTGTCCCAGCAGTAGTATCCTCCCGAGAATTGGTCGCTTGCTTGCCGCCGTGGGCTTGAACTCCATAAAGGAATGAATCGGATCCCTCGGTGCGCCCACCATGACCACCATTCATTCCCATCGCCACTTGCGTCGGGGGGGCCGGGGAAGCCCTACCATATCCATTGGTCCGATAACCCGTCGGAGTGGGAACAGTGGCGTAAGGATGAGGAGAAAGGCCCGGGCTATCCCGCGGAGTCTGACTAACTCGTCTATTGACAGGGGTCGTGGCCTGTCCATTGACATCGCCGCGGGTCATTGAATCTCGCGTACCATGACCTTCGCGAGTTCCGGGCCGTCTAGAACCCTTATGGTGAGCAGGCGTTGGAGAAAGGACCAGGGGAGTCGATGGTGACGATGGATCAGCTGCAGGAGCCCGAGGTCGACGATTAGCATCGCGATGACGGGGTGTATGGGGGGTATTCGCGGTCGCGGTCGCATGTGCCTGCGCCAATAGCGAAGAAGGCGTCTGTCGTAAAGAGGGATTATGTAAAGGTTTGCAATGGTGCGCGAATCACAAGAACCACGTACGTTGCCAGCTTCCCATCCCTTGCCATTGTTCAGTAACATCCAATCATAGATGCCATCATCTGGCTCTCCAACGTTCTTGAGAACTTTGGCGAAGAGCTCACGAAGAAAGTCGTAGTCAGGGGCCTCTTCGAATCCCAGCTTTCGCACGTAGTTCATGTAAATAGCAAACTCCTCTGCAAGAAATGAGCATGGGCGCGATGTAGAGAAGGGTCCCATCGCCATGCCCTCGTTGAAGGCGTTACCATGGCAGTCCCGAAGCCGAACTTACCTGGAAAGCCTTCGCACAACTCGGAAATTGGTGTCGTCTGCTTCTTCTCTCCAATTTTCTCGTACTTTTGCTTGTTGGTCGC